>RWGZ01000965.1:0-231547 GCA_009725065.1 Utricularia reniformis
TGCCCAGGATCCTTCGGATTCTCATGACATTGAGTCGAATCTTCGAAAATCGTTATTATGGTATAATCTGCTTAAACTCCTTGTTCCTTGATGTCAAAAGTTTCTCACGTTTTCGTCATTTAGGTTGAGAGACGAGTTACGGACCCTTCCTTGTACAGCTAAAAGTCGACATGATGCGGCTGCTGATTTGATACACATATATGCTCATACAAAATGCTTCCTAAGAATAAAAGTGAGTATTTTTATCGGGCGAATGTCATTTAAGGTCCCCAAAGTTTGTACGATTTGTTAAATTTGGTCCCCAAATTTTCTTCATTTTGGCAAATTTAGTCTTCAATGTTTTTTGGAGGCAAAACTAGTCTCCAAGCTTTGTTTTTTTGGCAAAATTAGTCCTCATGTTTTATAAATTTTTGCAAATTTAGTCCTTAAAGTTTAACGTATATGGTGAAATTGGTTCTCAAATTTTGAGGACTAATTTTACCACGTGGAAACCAAATTTGCCAAATTTTGGATTTCATAGGGATCATTTTTGCCAAAACCATCAAAGCATGGGGACTACGTATGTCAAATAAAAGTTTGGGGACCAAATTTGGGAAAATCATCTAACTTTGGGAAAATCAAAACCATCAAAGATGGGGACTACGTTATTTTCTCGTTTTTTATATCTTTTGAGTTGCAAAACTTTGAATATGGTTTATTTCAGGAGTACGAACCGGTTACCTCTTCTCCGGTGTACATTACGCCTCTTGATCTTGGTCCAAAATACGCCGGAAAACTAGGCTCGGACGTTCATGAATACTGCAAGAAATACAATGACACTTATTGTCTCGGACAACTGATGTTTTGGCATAACCAAAACGCCGAACCGGATTCGATCCTCGCAAAAACAAGTAAAGGTTGTTTGTACCTACCTGAAATCGGGTCTTTCTATACGAAAACCATAAACCAATCACGTCAGCTTGTTTATGGCTCGAAAACAGTGAAGTTCATGCTCTCTCGAATGGTTAGTCTTTGCAACTTATCATAAATCACAATCGAATCGTCGTGATTGTTTTTGTTTGTTTGTTTATAGGAGAAGCAGCCACAGAAAAGTTGGCCGAGGAATGATATATGGTCGTTTGAAAACTCGTCTCGATTTATCGGTAGTCCGATGTTAGATTCGGTTTTATACAATGCTCCGTTAAGCCGAGAGGTAGTGCAGTGGCTAAAGCACAGACCCTCCATTTACCAGACAATATGACATTCGATAGGTGATTTGAAGCCGAAAATGCGAGAAATTAGGGAGGCTTTTTGTTAATGTATAGTGTTGAAGCTTCTTCATTAGGAGCAGCATAAGATGATGAGATTGTTGGCTTCGGGAAGTAAGTAAGTGGATCCAATTTGTTATGTACAGTTAGTTGTTTTTATTCATTAGTTTACATGAATTATTTTTCCCAATGCCAAAATCTCCCCATTTTTGCAATTGTTTCATATCGATTTACTAATCGTTTTATTTGGGTTGTTTGGTTCGATGATAAGGATTAGCGATATTATGATCATTTCAATGCAATGACGAATCGTTTTTTAATCGTCTTATCTCATAAGTGGTTTTTTTTGTGGTTGTAGAGGCATATTTTTGTTGATTCTTTTCAAAAAAACCCGATCGGGTCATAGGTAATTACCCTAGCTAACAGGTCAATCCATCGATCGATCCGTAAAAAATGAGTGTACATGTTGGATTGCCAAATAAACTTGTCGATTCGTATAGATCAACCCGTTGATATGGGTCTAAATTATTTTTTATTTTAGAGTTAAAATTGAGAGTTTTGTTTTAAAGGTTTAGGGTTTATAAATTACGTTGTACCATATTTTTAATTTGTTAGTTTAATGTTTTGATGAGTTAAGAAAGTTGACGTATTTGACCCGTAATCCGTTGGATTGAAGCTCACGTNTTGTCGATTCGTATAGATCAACCCGTTGATATGGGTCTAAATTATTTTTTATTTTAGAGTTAAAATTGAGAGTTTTGTTTTAAAGGTTTAGGGTTTATAAATTACGTTGTACCATATTTTTAATTTGTTAGTTTAATGTTTTGATGAGTTAAGAAAGTTGACGTATTTGACCCGTAATCCGTTGGATTGAAGCTCACGTGTTATTCAATTAAGGAACCAATGAAAAAACCATCCAGGTGTTATTCAACTAAGGATATATGATGCTATGATCATTTCAATGTTTAGTATTTTTGTAAAAAAAAATTATTGTTATTAAATAATAATTTAATAATAAATAATTTATGAAGTAAAATGTGGAAAAACATGTCTTCAACGGTTCAACCTCAATTAGGTTATTTGAAAATTTAAATTTTGAATTAGTTTAATTATATAAATATTACAGAAATGAGAATAAAATTTCCAAGGCCCATTTATGGCTTAGCCTTGGAATATTGAAACGGAAAACTATATGATTCTTTTCAAGGCGGAAGTTTGGGTGTAAAACTTAAATGGAGGTGACCGTCGGCGAACTTGATGGTCAATTTTCGTCCCAAATATCGGCACTTTTGAGCGCGCCTGCGCTTCCTCAACTCCAGGTGATTTTCTAATATTATACGTATGTATACTTCTGTCTGCTAAACTAGGATTCACAGGCGTATTTTGAAGCCCTTGTGGCTGATAGGAAATCCACTGGGCTAGAAGTGAAGATAGATGCTCAGCATGGAAAAGGTACTTGCTTTGGATTCTGGGCTTTTCACTGGTAAAAAATGTGACTTTTTTATGTAGACATTCTGATGGAATGATTTAGAGCAGGGGTTTATAGTAACGTCAATTTTCAAGAAGGTGATCTTATTTTGAAGGATAGAATGCTTCTTGGTGCTCAACATTGTTCTAATAAGGTCAGGAATACGTTGTTTCTATGTGGGAATTTGTGATTTTTGCTTCGAGTTTACATTTTCATTTTCTTTTCAGGTTGATTGTCTGGTGTGTAGCTTCTGCTTTCAGTTCATTGGATCAATAGAGCTTCAAATTGGAAGAAAACTGTATTTAGAAGAGTTAGGTGTCTCGTTATCGACTGATTGTGGTTCATCTTATAGATTTGGAAACAATAGCTCATCGTCGAAATCAAATATCCCGAGTGATTTAATCCAATCATTAATACATGGAAGGATGACGCTTCCCTACGCAGAAAAGTACCCTCTCCCATCAGTTCTTCAATGCCATGGTGGATGTGGTGAAGCTTACTATTGCAGGTACCCTATACATGATACAAAAATAATGTTATTACCGAACCTCTACGTTAAATTTCTAGAGTTGGGTCAATTTACGTGGAGAGTGTGCTCGGATATAACGTATAAGAGTGAATAGACCACACCATAAAAGATTTGAACAAGTCTTTTACTATAGTCCACATTCCCTCTTATAAACCAGTCCAATCCACATCTATATTCCAATGTGGGACAATTCCTCATTATTTCAACACTCTGTGAAATCAATCAAATGGATTATACAACTTCTCTCGTTTTCTTTCATTAGCCGTTTCATGTTTAACAATATATTTTCTAACATTGATACTTTTCTCTCTAGTAAGTCTTGTGCTGAAGCTGATTGGAATGCTTTTCATTTTTTACTCTGTACTGGATCATCATCACCAAATATAAAATCACTTTTAGAATTCTTTAAACACGCAAATGGTAAGCTCCGAGATATGAGTAAATTTTGTTCTTTCTTTTTTTATTAAAGAGATGATAATTAGCTTACATCGTCTCTTTGTTCATCCAGAAACAAACGACATCTTTATTCCTGCAGCTAAGGTAATTTTTTGCCTAAGATATCTTGCTTGTATTCTACTTGCTATTTACAGTACTAGAAGTTCTTTTATACGAAAATTTGACTTTGATTAAGAATAAATTTATTGGCTGTTTTTTAGCATCATTTTTTGTCAACATTAAAATCCGCAAATGATATCACAAGTTTTTAGCCATCTGTTGGTTATTTATATTTCTTCGACATTTTGCAGTTAATATCCTTCGTCATTCAGAGATACAGAAAATTGAAAGCATGTTCTAATCTCCATCAAAGTGATGCCTTCCCTCTTCTACTCGAGGCATGGAAGCCTGTTTCCGTGGGATATAAGAAAAGGTTTTTCATTTCATTTGGTTATGAGGCCTTTGCGTTTAACAACTAATTTTCTATATGCATATTTGGTATACAATGGATCTTCAGTTTGATATATTCGATTTAACGTGAAATCATTTGTTTTCTTCGATGCTTGTTTCTTCACTGTGTGATTGCCCTTGTCCCTGTAAACAATTACTTTAACGTGAAATCATTTGTTTTTTTCGATGCTCGTTTCTTTAATGTGTGATTGCTCTTGTCATTGAAAAGTATCATTTCATATTATTCGATAGAATTTTGCTTGTTTTGTAGGTGGTGGGATTGTATAGCTTTGCCAGAAGATGTTGATCCTTGTGATGAATCCCAATTTAGGATGCAAATAAAAGAATTGGCTTTTGAGGTACTCATTCTCTTTCAAGCTAACCATAAAAAATGTTGCCTCATATCTGAGTTTGTCTTTCAACGAAGCAACAATGGCTATCACACACTTTTTACTTATAGAATTACATAAAATTTGTGAGAAAATGACGCATTCAGTTCCCAAACTTTAAGGTTGTAGTAAATTTGGTCCTCCAAGTTTGTCACATTTGACAATCAGATCCCAAAGTGGCAACATCGATTTATGAAATTTGATTTTAGCCGAGGACCTCAATTGTCAAAATTGAAAAACTTTTGGGACCAATTATGCTATGCATACTAAATTTTAGGGACTAGTTTTCCAAAAATGACAAAGTATAGGGACAGGTTTTGTCATCTTTATACTTCGGAATCATAATTGCCAAAATCATAAAACTTCAGGGACAAAATATGACTAAATTTGTGTCTCGCCCAAAAATTTTGTTTTTTTGATCTATGTCACCGCAAAATAATTTTTTTCTAGGTGCTCTATTACATCCAAAACTTGTCTTGTTTCAAATATTGTAGTCACTGCAGCTCCTGAAAGAGGCCATCTACGATGCGGAATGTGCACAACGTATCCAATTTATTGTGAATTCTTATTTATTTATCGCCTCTTAGACAATATTTTGCTTAGCTTCAACTATTGATCCTTGACATTCGAAAGTATTCTCTCTTGAAATCTATGGTCATATAGTTGGAATGTTTGAGCTGAATAATCTGTAAGTATCCTGTATCCTTTATCCTTTGTTCGACGACTCGATCGATCGATTGCTTCTATTCACTTGTTGTGAACTTTTTATTGTGACAGTGATTTGGTTGTTGCATCTCCTGTCGAAGATTATTTTCTATACATCGATGAACTTCCGCCCTCGGAAAAGGTCGGTACTCGTTTTCTCGTTGTAGCTTTCGTCTTTAGATTGGGATTTAAAAGACATTACTTCATTGATTTGGAAACCAATGCAGAAAAAAGCTGAAAAAATCACAAAACCTTTGCTTGATGCTCTTGGAGATGACTACTCGGTTCCTTGTCAAGGTGTGAAACTTACCATTTTATTTTCGCTTCTTATATCTATGCACATCGGACATTGAATCGAACTATCTGTTGGAATTATAGAGTCTAGCCGAAATTACGATGAAACAAGTTTTTAAATGTGTGATCTTCTCCCTTTAATATATCATTTGTTCACTCCCTCCATCGTAATTTCAACATGGTCTCAGAGCTAATTCGGTTCATACATTGAATTGAACTATATGTTGGAATTATAGAGTCTTACCGAAATTATGACGTGAACAAGTCTTTTAAATGTGTGGCCTCCTCCGTTTAAGATATTGTCCTTTCATGCTCCCCGTTGTAATTTCAATCAGACATTATAATTTCAACATGGTCTCAGAGCCGAACATCGAATCAAACTATATGTTGGAATTATAGAGTCTAACCGAAATTACGATGAAACAAGTTTTTTAAATGCGTCGCCTCCTCCCTTATAAGATCTTGTTCGTTCATGTTCCCTGTTGTAGTTTTGGTTAAACTCTATAATTTCTACACTATCAATCCCGAATGTCGATCCCGAGTTCTTTTACAGCTTCGGCTATGCATCATAATCATTACCAAAATCTGCATCAGGTACTGCATTCTTCCCTCTCCAGAGTTGCATGAACCACTCATGTGCTCCTAATGCAACGGCTTTTAAACGAGAAGAGGTGTGTACGAATCACTTTCGTTCTATCTGAATCAAATCATCATATCTATTCGTTTTTTCATTGATCAGGATCGTGATGGCCAAGCTACGATACTTGCGTTACGACCAATACTACCCGGTGAAGAGGTACATATGAATATACAGCTAAATTCATTGCAATTTTCGAACTTTTAACGTTTCGGGAAGATTGATTGTTGTTCGTAGATAACGATATCGTACATCGAAGAAGATCTTCCTTACAAAGAGAGGCAGAAATTGCTTGCTGATTATGGCTTCTGTTGCAAGTGTACCAAATGCTTACGGGAAATGCATTGAGTTTTTATGTAGTTTTCGTTTGTCCGGATTAGGGCACTTTAGACCGATTTTCACATGCATTTAAATTTTGTATTGGGTTTGTTTGGTACCCCGATTAAAACAGCGGTGAGGTGCGTTGAGATGTTGAAATCGTGATTTTTTTAATGCGCACAAAATATAAGGTTAATTGCGACGTGATAATCGTTATAAAATCACGATATCATCACAGCTGTTAAAATCAGCTGTGGTCTTATCGTGATTTTGGAAAAGACTCATTTACCTTTATTTCTATTAATTATAATATAATTATATTTATTATTTTATATATATAAAGGTATATTAGTATTTTTACATAAATCACGATCATAATATCGCAATTTTACCAAACATACTTAAAAATTCACGATCATCATATCTCACCACACCTCACTACACCACAACTCATCACACTTCAACACACCACAATTTTAAAAAAGCTGAACCAAACAAATTCATTATTTTGTTCTCCCTTATTTTGATAATGGTAAAATTATTTTTAAATTTTTAAATCTTGATATATTTGTGATTGATTTGTATAAATCTAATATTTAATTATATATTTAAAAAATGTATGCACTAATATGAACATTTAAAATATATTTTTGCTAATATAACTATCAAATTTTATCCCCTTTACCAATATACCCACTGAAAAAGTGACGGGTTAATAATCTTCAAAATAGAGCGTTGGTTGAGCAGATCTCGTTTCCTCTATAAATATCGTCTTCTTACAAACAAACAAGAATACAAAATATTACATTTGTGGTGTTCTTCTTACAATTGACAAGGGTTTCGTTTGATTTGTCTGAATAATAAGCAAATTTAGGTGACAGGAGCGCAAACAGTAATGGTGTTTTCTTACATGAAATAATTGTTCATGTTCGAAATCATTAGTTACTGTTACATGATCTTGTAGTTTGTTCGTCTCAGGTGGCTGCAAAGGCAGTGCTACTGCGGTAAAATACTATGTGGCACTAACTTGTTAGACCGACTCGTTACGACACAATTCGGTAAGAATGTAAAAAGTCGGATTTTCGACTCGATCGAATTATTAAATAAAAACAAAATATAAAAATAATTGTTAGACTTTATTGAAAGTTGTATAAACTCGAAGTTTAAAACTACAAATATTTATCAATTTATTCAATAAGAAAAATTTAACTTATAAAAAATAAGTATAACTCGTTGATTCTACAAACTCCTAAAAAACAACTACTTTCCGATCCATCATCTCATGTATGAATAATTTACAAGTAGATCGATTACATAATAACGTCGTGAAAACACATAAATTACGTTTCCGACGAAGAAAAGAATCAAAACGATGTCGTTTTGTACCAAATGTCAAATATCCGACATGGATAAATATGAAAAATTAAAAAGTGCCACATAGGTAAAACATAGTGTTTTTTGTTAGATAAGTTGAATTAATCTTATATAATATCTCGATCATAAAATATGTGACTCTTAGATTACAAATCATGACCATTTGATAAATAATCGTAACACTTGGATGAAGAGTCGTGAAACTTAAATGAAGAGCTGTAACACTTGGATGAAGAGCATATCTATTCATTCATTCCAGACTTATCAATAACTAGCACTTCATTTCATCATTTTTCATGAGCCAACATGAAGAGAATCTCTAAATAATATTAAACGCTTCAAATTTTGTACATTATGAGTTCAATTTTTTTAGTACAAATATTCTCACGCTTTAAATAAATGAACCACAACATCTGTCGAAATATGAAATATCAAAACGAACTTAGCACAAATAAAAGGTCAATTTAATAGACCCAACGATCAAATAACACGCTAATATGGTTTAGACTTTAAAGTTTATGGTTAAACATTTAATCACATCATATACATAGATTATCTATGAACATTGATGAGACCATCGGAACCCGGTACTCAGAACCTGGCTAGACCCAAGTTTTGTCAGGCCAGCCCAAGTGACATAAGCCGGACTTGGAGGTCTATATCCAACCCTTGTGAATGGACGGCCAAGCGAGAACATGCGGGCCCGAAGACCCGGTCTTATCGATCGGGACTGATCGATAGAGTCATGCACTCTCCTCCTCATCGGGACTGATCGGTCCAGATCACACAGACTATGCTTCGGACCATTCACATTTCTCAACATGTGACAACAATCTCTGACAATCCTGTCATATGCATGTCTGATAGAGTCGTACGAGCCTCCTTTTGGTCTGGAAACAGCCGGCTATTAGCGCCGAAAGGTTTGGCGCCACGCAACCATATAGAGCCACGCCCAGCCGCTGTCCCGCCCGACATGAGCCGACCTAGCCGCATGGGACAAGCACAAAACGACACAATACTATTCACACAACAGGAGAGGTGTATAAAAGGGACACTTGGGAAACGGAAATGGGAATCTCTCTTCGGCTTTCGCTTTGTTTTCCCTTAGCTTTCCCTTCCCTTGTTATCTCTAAATCGATCATGGCATTTGTACTGAACAGCTTGATTATTGGATCGATTAAGAGCATTTCCAGCTCTTAGTCAAGTGGTTTTTTCCCAATCTTTTAGGGGTTTTCTACTCTAAAATTGTCTTGTCCTCTTCTATTTGATTCATAATCGTTTTCCCCTTACTAAACAAATTAAAATCGAGTTCGTCTTGCAACGAATCGGACGACTGTTGACACCCCCGGTTTTTAAACCACAACAATCATAATATATATATACTTTACTGTGATGTTATTGAGGTTGTTTGGTTTAGCTTTTTAAAATCACGGTGAGGTGCGGTGATCGTACCGTGCGTTGAGATGATCGTGATAATTATGATAGGAATTTAGAAAATTATTTGCAAAAACTACGGTGATCATACCGTGATTTTAATAAAATGTCTATTTTAACATTTATACTAATATATTTATTATATCTTAATATAAGTCAAAATACACTTTCATTAACAACTCTAACATCATATTCATACCGTAGAAATATAAAAATAAGTCAAAATATTTTTAAAAGTGACATATCAAATCCGGAGAAAAAAAACAACTCAATTCTGAAATTTTCAACCAATATAAACAATTGGAAGAACAACCGAAAAGAAAAAATCGGAAGAAAAACTGAAAAGAAATCCATACAATCGAATACGTATCTTGCAAGAATAAACCTAAAAATGTAGAACCACAACTTGGTAAAAATGGTGTCATATTTGTGAAATAAGAATATAATTGGTTAGGATTTGGTTTTAAAGTAATTAATTGAACTTTGAATGGTAATTTTGGAATTTACGAAATCACGGTGGATTGGCCATCGTATCAAGGTATGGCCACATGACCTCCAAAAACTCTAGTACGATCACCGCAATTGCGCAGACTGTTTGGTTGTGTAAAATAAAATTACGGTGCGGCCATCGTAAAACCAAACAACCCCATTAACTATCGTTAAACTATTATTTTAACACATCACATGTATGTTATGACTTCACTCCAATATTTGTGTAAAAGAATCGAACCTTAGTGTTTGTTAAGGCGACTTCAAGTTTCGATTCGGGATTAAAAACAAAAAAAAACCTATGATTGAGTTTCAGTTTGAATTTTTATTCAAATTAATTACAAACAAGATATATTTAATATATATATAATATAATATAAATTAAATATTATATGCTTAACAAACCAATGATGAATACGCTTAACATTTGAATTCCTATAAAATATGAACGACTGTTGCTAATAGTAATTTCTTACCAATAATTTGGGTATTTAAGCTATTTACTCAGTCATCCATAACCAGATCAAATTTGGGTATCATCTAATACTAAAAATTAATAGGCACACAAACAAACAAACCAAACGTGTCATAATTAATAAATATTCACATATTTTAATCTTAACCACTTGGTCCTAATGTCTACTACGTGGCACCCCACAAAAATACTGTGAATTTTTTCAATAAAAGAAATATATATTTAAAACACTGAAGTTTCCCTATCAATTTTCAGCCTTTCAGCACTGCACATGCATCAGAAAATATCAAAATAAGCAAGTGAAGTAATTTTGGTCATCTAATTTTATATTATTTTAATATTAAACACTTGGTCCTGGTGTCTAATACGTGGCAGCCTGCAAAAGTATTAGGATTTGTTTGGTAAAAATCAAAGTTTGAGTAATGGTTTTGTTTTAAAAACATTAAAAAAACCTTAAGAAAAATGAATACATTTCAAATGTTAAAAACATTAAAAAAAGAGAACAATTCAAAAGGATTCCAGAATATAGGGGTAAATATAAATTGTGAACATTTCACCTTTGTGACTGTACGGACCACATTGAAGTTACCATATCTACAATTAAATATGAAGATATGGCATGTGAATTGTCATGATTCAATATCTTAATAGTACCACGTCAGCATTTTATTTTAATATAATATTATATAATGTATACACGCCAACAATTTGGTTATCATTATAATTATAATTATACGTCAATCGACGTGTCAGAATGCGATTGGAGAGCCTTTCTTGGTCCGATCCTACAAGCTCTGTGCAAAATTTTATCAATATAACTCATAAAGTAATAAATTTTATGAGGATTTTGTAAATCATTCTCATTCTCATTCTCATTCTCATATTTGTATTTAACTTAATTATAGTGTCAAGTGTTTTAGTGTTATTACAATTTGGGGTTATTCTACAGTAAATAAATATGGGACATCCAAATTTGTTTATCTTTGTTTTATGTTTTTATCGGATTTATAATTTTAAAATTACTACTTAATGTTACTGTATTAAATTATTGGTTTTTTAATTAAATTAATGATTTTATTTTATGTGTTGTTTATATGTCAAGTTTTATCATCTTCAATATTTATTAGTCAACATTAAAGTCAAAACTTCAATATTTGGTAACTAAAATTTGTATTATAGTTTAATAGGAATCAAATTTATTAAATTATCTGTAAGGTAAATATTTATTCGACTTTAACAAACATTTGTTTCTATAATTTAGTGTTGTTGTCTATTGGGTGGCTTATTTAAGCTTCAAATAAGTAATGATCATCGTACGGGATGAGTCATGTACATCCTTATATCATATATAAACTTGAAAAATAAAATTAATTTAGATGAAATACACAATTATTTAACGTTTTTTTCCAATTTTTTCACTCGGTTTGGCCCGTTAAAACCATTAGACCTAAATTTATCAAATTGATCCCCTTGTGATGCTAGAGCGGCTCCAACACAGCATACCCATAAAGATTTAAGGAAATTAACGATATTCATGACATACACACTTTTTTCGGTAAGTTTCTACTTTAGGGAACTTAACAACGAAAAAGACGAGATAAAAGAATGAAAGAGAGGAATATATGCTTGATAACACCCTAAAAATTAAACTTCCTCTAATGTAGGAACACACGCTAAGATACCGTGACATAGACGTGATTTTTCAAAACCAAACCCTACCCGCTACTTCCTCTTTTCAGTATGTTCTCCGTATTGGTCGTGTTGGCTTTTGACTCTTTATTCGTTCCTCATAACAATTTATTCTCCTCAAATATTGGATCAACCGAGGAAGTTTTCTTTTCAGAAATGTGGTTTTTTCCCTGACACTCAGGGTTTCAATGTTAAATCGCATGTGTTTGCGTTTTTTCCTAACCCTATTGTCCAAAAAAACTACAAATATTAAACCGGCTAGTGATCTATTATATCGATGAAAATTAGATGACTATTGGTACTCCTAAAAAGTAATCACAACAATATTATTCTAAAAAAATTATGAAATTTGCCTACAGTCCCCCCAATTTACGAGTTGTGTAAATAGTATGCTTTCCAAATTACGAAATTGCAAATATGATGTATACTTTGAGCAAAAATATGTATTTGTAGCCCTCAAACTTCAATTAAATACACATAAGACACCTCAAGTTTTCGATACCGTTTATCATTGTCACTTTAATTTACTCGTTAATATTAAATATTTTAGGCACAATTCTCGAATATCAATGGTAAATTTTGTATAATTTTCAAACAGATTTTATTTGCGTACTTTGTGAGAGGTTTTCAACATACGGAAAACCGGGTTCTAGAATATCAGGAATAAAAAACAAACAGTATTGATAACTTTAAGTATTATTCCTGCAATTTCGTAAGTTGTGGGCATGTCATTTATCGTAAGTTGAGGGTCTAATTATGCATTTTTCTATCTAAAAAAACTCCATTGTAGGGTATTTCATTTGCAAAATAATGTATATACAAAAATAGTGCAATAAAATTGCATCATTTGGTCATTTTGGTCAAAATCTTGTAGTTTTTCTCAATTTTGGCCCAAGCTATTTTAAAATGATAATTCTAGTTCAAAATATATACAAAAAATATTGGTAGATTTGTTATTAAAATCAAATGAATCGAACTAACTATGTTAATGTTCGTTCATATTTTATTCAAACAAATGTTCATATTCGTTCGAATAATCTGTTCGAACGATCTATTCAATTTTTTTTGAATTTATTATTGAAATTCAATATATTAAAATTCAATTTTAGTTTAAAATTGAAGATTAAAAGAATATTATTTATTATAAATATAAATAAATAATATATTGTTCTCGAAAATATTCATATTTGTTTAAATTATAAATAAACATGAAGAATGTTCTAATAAAGTATAATTTTATATTAGAATTAACTAACACAATAAGTCAAACACATTTCTAATACAAACAATTTAAATAGCATAATATCCCTAAATATTGGTACATGAAATTTGTATATATGACAAAATTGCTAGAAAAACTTGTAAATAGCATATATGGTCCAAAACATTAACACACAATGGCAAAATTAATCCAAAAAAATAAAAAAAAAACATGATAATTTTGGTCTAATAAATCCAAATATTATTTTAAGACAATATCCTAAATCATCGTAAACTTATCTAATTAAGTACAAATTAACTCTGATAAGTTAGAAATGTAGTAATATGTATCGAATTTCGGCATTCTTTCTTTTTAGTCTCGTTATTTCTTCTAATGATTTTTATGGGAATATTCACATGTCTTATTTGCTCAAACACTATATAAAACGTGAAAGAGTTCTTTTTTTGTATTTGAACTTGATATTGCATATGATTTTAGTCATATAACTAATCATCATCAATATACACGTTTATTATGCTAATGTCTTCCAAATTAAATTTCGATCCATGTCATCATCAAACACATTTTAACTATAGATAAATAAAACATGTACTTAAGGACACCTCCATCCTCAAGGCTCTTTTTAACGAAATACGGCATTGTCCACCTCTCTCTCATCCACGTGGGTGTCCATGGTTACATGGGGGCACACATTTCCACGGAACAATAAGTTATACGGACAAGGGGCGCCCTTGTCCGCAGACATATTGTTCATTGATTTTTTTAATATTTTTTTTATTTAAAAAATATAACTTTTAATTATTTAATAAATATATATATATTAATATAAATATTATAATGTTTATAGTTTTATTTTGATAAATATGTAACTTTAGGTAAAATTGGACCATTTCGAAATCGAAATATTAAAAATGAATACGAAACAATGAAAATAAATACAATTGAAATAATAAAATATAATACATACAAGGATATAAATTTTTTAAAAAATGTTTAATCATCGAAATATAATAGATTAAAATAAATCGAAACACATTAAATTAGTATATTGTATTATATATATAACTATTTTTAATATGTTTAATTTTTGCAAAATTTCAGGAATGGAATTATTACATATGATATTTAGTTTTTTTGGATTATGTATTTTGTATTTATAATTTACGAAATTAAAACTAATTTGATTGAATATTTATAATATTTTATACTACGAGATTGATTTTAATAAATGTGAATAATTTGATATGGTACGTTTATTTTGTTATTGTTGTTATATTTAAATTTTTATAGGTAATGTTTTTTTCTATTTATAAATATTAGATTAAAATTAATTCATTAAAATAGAACAATAATATAATAAAAATATGAGTTTGACAATAATAAACTCATTGAAAGAAAAATTGATTTAATTAAATATAAAATAAATGTTGAGTAAAGATAAAAAAGTAAAGTGAAATGAGATAAATGAATGTACAAGCTACATGATTGTGGATGTCATAGGGAAATATAATTATGCAATTTTCTCATAATACACATCATCATAAATTGTGATTTGAATAACTGTTATCTCTAACAATACACATTATCATAAAATTTAAGCGTTTAACCATTCTAATGTTTAATTTATTCTTTATTATGTAAAAATACAATACAAATATTGATTAATTAAAATATTTATAGTCATACAAATAAATACAACACATATTGTTTGAATTATGTCGGCAACTCTGGAACGAGAGTAGCAAGACTTAAATACCACATGATTCCACAACTTGTATGAATACTATAAATACTATTATTAAATGTTTTCATACCGACACCTATACTGGTAACGGGTATCTCAAATATCACAGAATATTAATATTTT
Organism: Utricularia reniformis; assembly: GCA_009725065.1. NCBI lineage: Eukaryota > Viridiplantae > Streptophyta > Magnoliopsida > Lamiales > Lentibulariaceae > Utricularia > Utricularia reniformis. The sequence continues at coordinate 15,023 of RWGZ01000965.1, forward strand.
TTAGGTATAGCCAGATAACAAATATTTGGGTCGGTTTCCGGTTTTTTTAAGTCCGATCCCAAGCAGATGTAGAAAAACCAAAATTACGGTGTATTTTTAAAAAAATATCCCGATTTTATCATCGTTTCTAAAACCAAATGTGATATAATTGCACTTTGAAAATGATTAATTTCACTTTACTTCTAATAAATATAATATAAGAAAATATATGTATAATGACTAATTTGATAATGATTATATTTATTACCTTCTATATATAAGTATATATTAGGAATTTTACATAAATGACAAAAAAGATACTACATTTTTATCAAATATATTTGTAAATTTGAGATTATTATATTTCAACATATCTCGCCACAGTTCAATTTTAAAAATTGAATCAAACAAATTCAATATTTTTGTGATTATCTTGTAAGAATTCTCTATTAAGAACAATGTTTTCATACCGGACTTGACCGATATTTTTTTTGATATAATCCGATACATGATATTATGGTCGATTTCCGGTTTTTTTCTGGTTCGACCTTAAAAAAGTAATTAAATATTATTTTTTAAAAAATAAAATAAAATTTGATACCGATCTGATTCGGTACGGAATTTTAGACTGGTATGAAAATTTTGATTACGATGAATATTATGTGGTATTTATTATATGTAAGTCATTTCTTTCCGCAGCAGAAATTAAGTAGACGAACCGTACAGAAGGGTTATTTGGTCTTTTTCTTAAACTTCAAAATATCGCGTTAATTGAGCTGATCGCATTTCCTCTATAAATATCTCCTTCTTACCCACAAAACAGAATAGCAAAAAATTACATTTGTGTTCTTGATATAGTGTTTTGTCCCCGTTGAGACAAGGGTTTGTCTAAAAAATAAGCAAATTTAGGTGACAGAAGAGCGAAAGCACTAATGGTGTTTTCTTACATTAAAAAAGTGTTCATGTTCGAAGTCATTTGTGCTTCCTCTCTTTCTGTCACCACCAAATTATTCTTTTTTCTTCTTTCATATTTTTTAATTTCTTCATTTTGGTTTTATGATACTTAGTGTTACATGATCTTGCAGTTTGTTTTTCTCCGGTGGCTCAAAGGCGGTGCTACGGCGGTAAAGCATAAACGAAACACAATCGACTGATTTTTATGTTGAAATTCAAGATCGAATAATTTGACAAAACTAATTTTGTACACAAATAATTTGTTATCATAGTTGTCGTACTTTGATCATTTTGATAAAAACGATCTTAATATTTCCAAAATTTGCAAATAGATCTATATGTAGAAAAATTAATTCTCAAAATTTGAAAACTATTTGCTACACATATTAAATTTTGAGTATTAGTTTACCAAAAACTTAAAGTATGAATATTAGTTTTGTTATAAAAAAATTATTAGATTTGCTAAAATTAAGAAATTTTGAGAATAAAGTTTGTTAAATAATACAAATTCTGAGTATCTTAAATGTCATCCTCACAGAATAAATTACAGAGTTTCTGTATATTTATCTTATTATATAAATGAATCATATTTTAAAATATTATATTAAATTAATTACGTATATTACAACTTAATAGTATAAACTAGAAAATTACTCATACACTCTTCAAATAAACACAAAAAACAAATAATGGTTCAAATTGGTTCGAGATTGTTTTATTAGTATTTATGTAAAAGATACGATTGTATTACACTATTACACTATCGTTCCATTACATCACAACAAACAAATTTTTCAATTATAATAATACTTATGGATGTGTTTTTTAACCCGGTGACTAATTATGTCAAATTATGAAATTTGGGGATTAAATCTTTATAGTACTAAATTCTAACCCTTTAAATAAAGGAACAACAACGTCAATCAAATTACGAAATTACCATAACAAACATACCACAAATTATACTTTCAACACTTGACTTAAGGACTTTAACACAATGATTAACTCCATAAATTAACATATAATTAAAAGAGCAATTTAATAAACTCAACCTTGATAAAAACACACACTAGTAATTCTATTTTATTCCACATACTAATGATATTATTTAGAGTTTAAAGTTTACGATTAAACATTCAACCATGTATATAAATAGATTAAAATATTAACCTAATATATATATATAGTCTACTTTGATATTATCAAAATATCGTTAAACTTTTATTTTAGGCCATCGGGTCGATTCTTTAGAACTAATACATAGTAATTTCCTACCAATATTATTTACCTATTTACTCGTTGAATACTTTTTTATGCCTGTATTGCCATTTTACCAATGACATATAATTTCATTTGTTAATCTACCCATCACAGTTTAAAAAAGACAAAAAATTTTAACCTTAGATGGGTACATTGACAAAAATCAGTTTTGGCCTTGATATAAAATAACCTTTTTTTATCACCAAAGGTTTCAAAGAATTTAAAAATATAAAAAAGTTTAACTATTACTCGCGTAATAGTTAATCCATACCCATATAAGATCTCTTAATTTTGTTGCACTTACAAGGTATAATAAAATGTTATTAAAGTATTAATATTCACAATGTAATACTAAGGACTAATGCATGCTCATGTTTTCATATTAGTAGCTACGTCAAATATCGAGTAGTATTGATATTTTTTTCAGAAAATTTTTTATTTTTTTAATATATACAAATATTTGCTTATATACCGTCATACGGATTATATCGATTTGAATTGATATGAAATTTTGGAATGACACGAAAAAAATAATATATTTAATAAATATTCACATAATTTAATCTTAAACACTTGGTCCTAATGTCTACTACGTGGTAGCCCACAAATGTAGTAAAGTTTTCCAAATTATAAATATATATTTGAAACAGTGAAATTTCGCTATCAATTTTAAGCCTTTATGGACTGCACATTAATGTTTTAAAATCCAGTACCGACCAGTATATCGGACAAATTCATTTGATCGATATACCGGATATGTATCGGATTTGTACCGGAATATTAAAGTAAATTAAATTATAAAATTTTTATTTTTATTTTTTTAAATAAAATTTGACCCAACCCGAAAAAACCCGTACCGGCCACCGAAGTCTGTACAACCGAAATTTCCGGTATATATATATATATATAATAGTAAAATATATAAGAAAAAATATATAGAAATATACCTTCTTAGTTAAATATATGAAAATGCGGTTAAAGATATGAAAAAAAAAGAATATTTAGTAGAATATTTCTTAGATCATATCATAATTTGTGCTATGTAAATAGTAGACTCAATTAATACAATTGTAATCAATCATTGACGAAATATTATTCTTGTGAGTTCCGAACACAATTTTTCCCAATTTTGAATTTCTACTATAAATCTTGTTTCATTTATTTTTCTTCATTTATATTTAATTTTTATTATATTTAATTTCTGGGGGAATTTTCCCAACCATTCCTTTATAGAATATAGATTATAAACAATGAATGTTCAGTATCACATATTTTAATCTTACATACTTGGTCCTAATGTTAAATACGTGGCAGCCCACAAAAATACTTGTGAAATTTTCCAATAAAAGAAATATATATTTAAAACAGTGAAGTTTCCCTATCAATTTTCAGCCTTTCTGCACCGACCTGCAGGAGAAAACGTCAAAATAGGCAAATGAAGTAATTTTGGACATCTAATTTATATTATTTTATTTGTATGCCAATTTATAATTGGACATGTAAATTTAATTTTTATAATTTTATAATTTTAGTAATTTAATCAACACATGTTTTGTGATTGTGACAATTATCATTTTCTAAAGTATAATGATGGACTAATATACCATTAGAAGTTATGACTAAATTTACCAAAACTATTAACGTTTGTGTACTGAAGACGTCATTTATCATTTTATATCTTTAGTCATACCATTAAAAGTTACGATTAAAATTTGTCAAATTAACAAACTTTGAGGCTGATATTGCCACTGCGTGCAAAATTTATTACTCAAAATTTGTGAATTAATTTCAAACATTAAGGTTCAAATAGTATAAAAAATTCAAATATTTGAGATTGCAAATGTCAAAATTATTTGGAGACTAATTTAATATAATTATGGAAGTTTGGATATTACAATGTAAAATTGTAATGAACAGAAGAGGTAGATTTAATTAAAGACAGTCAAATCCTACCATAGTTTGCATTATGTTATGAAAATTATTATTAAGAAAGTTGATTGAACCGGGTTAAATGAATGTCGGCAACTCTTGAAAGAAATAAGATTGAACCGGGTTTATATGACTGTCGGCAACTCTTAAATGACGTCGACTTCACAATGCCATTTAACATGTCTCAGAACACACTAACCAATGAGAATTAAACACTACATTATTCATAGCTGTATACATACCATAATTAGTAAGTTCTACTATTAATATTTTCCATGATTTTAAATAATTAACTTATAAAACTTTAATTTGAATACTACGATTATTTTAGCAAAAAATGTTCTCAATCTTTTTCAAATTCGTCAAATTCAATCCACGCATGAAATATTATTTCTCAAAATTTAATTACCAATTTTAACACACCATTAAATTTTAAAAAATAAATTACCAAAATTTAAAAAGTATGAAAACTAATTTGAGGGAAAAAACCAAAGTTTGGGTAATAGTTTTGGTTTCAAAATTTTTTTGAGTATATTTATCAAAATTACAAGGGTTGTGAACTAAATTTGTTAATTATATAAAATTTGAGAACAAAAAATATTCATCAGCCAAATTAATTACATAAATTATGTATTTTTTTATCTCCAATTTTTTTAAAAGTGACAATAAAAATTTGAAATCACAAATTTTAACCTCAAAATTTAAAATTGCCTATTTTGGTCCAATAGCAAATTAATTTTTTAGCATTGTTTATTATATTAATTCTTTATTCTTTGAACTTGAACAAGATATTGGGTTTGTTTGGTATTCATTTTTAAAATTGCGGTGTGGTGAGATGTGGTGAGGTGTGGTGAGATATGGTGAGATATGATAATCGGGAATTTTTAAATATGTTTGGGAAAATTGTGATATTATGATTGCGATTTACGTAAAAATACTAATATACCCTTATATATATAAAATAATAAATATAATTATATTATAATTNTTTTTCAAATTCGTCAAATTCAATCCACGCATGAAAAATTATTTCTCAAAATTTAATTACCAATTTTAACACACCATTAAATTTTAAAAAATAAATTACCAAAATTTAAAAAGTATGAAAACTAATTTGAGGGAAAAAACCAAAGTTTGGGTAATAGTTTTGGTTTCAAAATTTTTTTGAGTATATTTATCAAAATTACAAGGGTTGTGAACTAAATTTGTTAATTATATAAAATTTGAGAACAAAAAATATTCATCAGCCAAATTAATTACATAAATTATGTATTTTTTTATCTCCAATTTTTTTAAAGTGACAATAAAAATTTGAAATCACAAATTTTAACCTCAAAATTTAAAATTGCCTATTTTGGTCCAATAGCAAATTAATTTTTTAGCATTGTTTATTATATTAATTCTTTACTCTTTGAACTTGAACAAGATATTGTCTATTTGAAATTAAACTGTTTTTAATATTTTTAATAAACCTTCGACTTTTTCAAATTTTTGATTATTTTTTCTACAAATTTTTTATGTTACCATGGTTATTGGGGTTGCCACACTTATTTTTGTTGTGAATACTTTTAATACTATTGTCAATCTATTACTTTTCCGATTCTAATTTGAAATGATTGAACAAAATCAAAAATTGCGGGATGAATAATGACACAGAAAAATTAAGTGGAAATAGAGTAAATGAAGAAAACCACAAACCAAACTAATAAATTCACTATCAAATGAATAACAAAAATGTGACACTCAAGAAGACTCTGGTTCTTGAATATGCCCTCACCACTCTCCGTCAATTCAGACACAATTGATGAGTTTTATATATTCTATCCCATGTTCGCCACGTTTGACAAAATATGTCGTGCTCCTAATTTTCAGTCTGTACGTTCAATAGTAGATGACTTATTCTTGTTGACATGTGATGACTGACGATTGGTCCACGTCATCGACACTTATTTCTACTCTTCGGCTTGATCTAGACTAAAACCACCATGTCACATGTTCGTCATGTTTGTGACCGATCGGCATAGCCCCCGACCCTCAGGGCACATATCAGACCTCTTCTAAAAAGGTGTCGATCGGTCCTTGGGTCTCTTCCGAAAGACAAAGTGTCGACGGGCCCCAAATCGATCTCTGATCGATGGAGTGTGGATCGGGTCCTAGACCGATTGTGATTTCCCGGTCCACTGGTGTTTGGTCAACAATCTCCTCCTCCAGTCGTAGAACACTTTCCAGATTATTGTCTGGAATTTCCAATATGTTCCAAAATAACTTCTTTGGAACAGAATTGATGCTTTTTTATCGTTACCACTTTGGTGAGCATATCGGCAGGATTATATTCTATATGTATCTTCTTTATAGAAAAAAGTTTTCATTCAAGAGTATCTCATATCCAATGGAACTTAATATCCACATGCTTAGTTCGGGCAAGGAATGATAGATTCTTCTTCAATTCAAGAGCATTCTGATTGTCAAAGTGTATGATTGATTCCAGACTAAATTCAACTTCAATAAGTAGTCTCTTTAACCATATCATGTCATTTCCAGCTTTAGTAATTGTCATGTACTCGACTACAGTGGTCGATAGTGCCACACATTTCTGTAACCGAGCCGCCCAAGAGATAGCAGCTCCTTCAATCACAAATACAAACGTGGAGGTGTATTTCGTTGAATCCAAATCCTTGCATAATCAGCATCACAGAAACATTCAAGTTTCAATTTTTTCACACCTATGTACTTCAGACCAATTTCTTTGGTTCCTTTTATGTACCTCAAAAGCTATTTAGATGCTTCCTAGTGATCCTTCCCTAGGTTCGACAGGTACCTGCTCAACACTCCTACGACAAAGGCAATATCCGATTTTGTACACACCATCAAATACATTAGGCTACCGACAAGTGATGCATATGATATAGTTGACATTTCCTCCTGGCCGACTTTGTTGATTGGACAAGAGTTTTTACTCAGTCTAAACTAAGCACCCAATGGTACATTCACTTCTTTTGCATCATTCACATTGAATTTTTTCAGCAACTGTTCAACATATCTCCACTGATGAATGGCAATCTCAATTGTTGCCATGTTTATGTCGATTGTCATTCATAAGGCTCTGTTGGTCGATCTCAAATCCTTCAATTAAAATGCTTTTGATAACTGAGCTTGCAGATCATTGATCAGTCTCATATCTTGACTATCAACCGCATATCATCGACATAAATTAATAGCATGACAAAAATGTTATTGTTGAAGGTCTTCAAATATATACATTGGTCTTCACTCGACTGCTCAAATTGGTTCTCTTTCATGAAGTTTTCGAACTTCATGTATCATTACCTCAGTGCTTGTTTGATCCCATAGATACTCTTTCTCAAACCCCTAGGGTTGATTCATGTACACCTCCTCTTCTACATCTCCATGTAAAATGTTGTTTTTACATCCCTTTGTTCGACTTAAATATTGAATTGTCCGATAAGCGCCAGTGTAGCTTGAATTGACACAAGTTTCACTACTGGACTCAACACTTCATCAAAATCTATCATCTTCTTCTGACCAAAGCCCTTCACTACTAATCGGGCCTTATACCGAATGTTACTATCGGCTTCAACCTTGTGTTTGAAAACCCACTTGTTAGATAGTGGCTTCAATTGGACCTGATCTGATCGGTGGACTAACGTGTTTAAAAACGCTAGCCCATTAAGTCATCATGACATGATGAAAATAAGACATGAGACGGGCTGCAGCATTAGGTCCATACTGGAGCCAAAAATAAAAATGCTGGATAAAAGGAGCACCCGATAACAGTTGGGGCGATACACTACTTTGCAAAATATAGTTACAAAAGAGAGACATAGATCAGAGGATCAGAACGGAAAAAGGGAAGGAAGTGGTGCTAAATTGAAGCAACAACTGATATCACCTGTGGCGGCAAGGCGACGTTTGTAGCAAGAACCCTACAATCTACGCAACTTCAATCTTCTGATCAAGAATAGAGAATTGTGACTTCTTTTTTTATTATCTCTATTATGCTCTTGTAATTGTAAGCAAAACTGAAACAATTAGTGGATTGGATCAGATTTTGATCCCGAGGTTTTTCTCCGGGTTTACTCCAGTTTCATCGTAAAACTTCTTCGCGTCGTTTACTCACTGTTTATTTCGGAAAAATTGTAGAAGAGTGATTCATCTAACAGAGAAATCGCACCTGGAGATTTAAGGAGTTCTCCAACAAGTGGTGGCCCATGCAAGTCCAAGAACCTGTGGATATTAAGCCAAGAACAGAAGAATTAATTCAAGAAGATAACTCGAAGGATATTACACTTAAAGTAGAAAGAAATATTATCACAATCCAAGAATTGCAAAGAGTGATGGTTGGGGAGCCTTATTCAATGATAAAACTGACCTCAAAGAATTATCCGGAATGGAAGAATCGAATGCAAGATCTGTTGTATTGCATGTTCCTCTATGAACCTTTGAAATTCGGAAATCAGAAACCAGAGAAGTACAAGCAGGAGGGCTGGGATATGAAGCATATTCAGACCCTCGGATTTGTAAGGCAGTGGATCGATAGTGCAAATTATCATCATGTGGCTAAAGAAACCGATGCGAAAAAAATGTGGGAAAAACTGGAGTGCATTTTCGAACCAAAATCAACACAGTCTCAAGGCTTCTTGTTCAAGAGGCTAATGCGATTAAGGTACAAAGAAAATACTTCGATATTTGATCATCTTGGAACGTTCCAAGAGATAGTGAACAAATTGGCGGAAGCATATTGTGTTCTAAAAGACAAGATTTTGGCTCACATGCTAATATGGACATTACCTGATTCTTGGGAGGCAACAGTCATATCCATAAATACGTTAGCCCCAAAAAGAGGTCCTAAGCTGGAAACTGTGAAGGATTGTCTGATAAACGAGGGCTTGAGGAGGGAAGAAATAACTATATCAGTAGTAAATGAGACTCTAGCTGCTGTAAACTCAGGACACCAAGGGAAGTCTCAGAATTTCAGCAAGAAAAATGAAAAGAAGAATAAATCAAATGATAAAGAAGGCTCAACTGGTAAGAATCAGAATGAGAAAACTAATAAAGAAACCAGAAGCTGTAATTGGTGTGGCAAAGTAGGGCACTTGAAGAAAGATAGCTGGTATTGGAAAAGAGTAAAGGGACATGAAGATATCACTGCTACAAATCAAGAAGAAATAATGGTCCTAGTTTCTGCACAGGGATGGAGCCACAAAAGGATGGATGAAATGGTATGGGTAATCGATTCAGGAGCCTCGTATCATGCAACTCCCGAAAGAGAGTGTTTCACAACCTATCTCCCTGGAAACCTAGAAATTATGTAAATGGGAAACAACAGCTGTGCATTAGTAAAGGGAATTGAAACCATCGAAGTTATGACTGAGCTAGAAAACAAGCTCACTCTAAACGACGTAAGATATATTCCAAACTTAAGGTTAAACTTAATGTTTGCTTCTACTCTAGACAAAGAGGGATATACAAACTGTGCATTTAATCGATGCTGGAAATTACTCAAAGATGGTCTAGTCATAGCAAATGGAGACCTATCAGACACTCTGTACATGACAACCTTTAAACCATTGTATGGACACATCAACTCATTGCAAAATAATGAAGTGTTTCAGCTATGGCACAAAAGGATGGGGCATATCTCAGAAGTTGGGCTCAGAAAACCTTGCAAGGACGGTCTGATTAATATGAAAGGGGGAAAAATGGAGCAGATCTATGAAGAGTATGTTCTAGCTAAGCAAGCTAAGAAACCGTTCAAACACCATGAAGATTAAAAATGAACCTTTGGATATAGCTTTAGCGACGTATGTTCACTGGATGTAATGTCCAGAGGAGGAAAGAAGTATTTTATCTCCTTTATTGATGATGCAACCCGAAAAGTATGGACCTACCCTATCATATCCAAGGATCAAACATTTTTTAAGTTCAGAGAATGGTTGGATGCAATGGAGAGGGAAAAAGAAAAGAAGTTAAATATTCTAATAACTGAGAACGGAGGAGAGTTCACTTCTAATGGTTTTGAATTGTTTTGCAGGTCCACTGGCATAAGACATGAGAGGCTACACCGGGAACTCCTCAACACAATGAACTGCGGAAAGATTCAATAGAACACTCCTAAACAAAGTGAGATGCCACCTAAAGACAGCAAACCTACAAAAGGAATTTTGGGCAGAAACATTAGGAGTTGCATGTTATATGGTGAACAGATCCCTTGCAACAACCATTGAACTTCAGACTCCCGAAGGTAAGTGGACTGGAAAACCGCCTAACCTTAAACATTTAAAAGTATTTGGATGCAGGGTGCTTGTCCATATTCCCAAAGAAAACAGAAAAAAACTAGAAGATCACGCAGAAGAGTGCATATTCATGGGATATGGGGATCAAAAGTTTGGGTACAAATTGTGAAATCTGAAGGCTGAAAAGGTACTCAGGTCAAGGGATTTACTCTTTCTATAAAATTAAACTATCCTAGATATGAAGGAAAACAAGCTACTCGAAGAAGAAAATTAAGAAGAAAAAATTCTTAAGGATGTTGGAGTACCTGGCTGGGACTTAATTCCAAGCAGTGAACATGATCAGAATCCATCATCCATGAGTGCATCAGGGCAAGCTGAAGAACTGCATGAGGAATTGAATGAGGAACAAGTATCAGAGCCTGAAAAACCATAAGTGGAGTCAGAAAGTTTTGGGAAAAATAATTCAAAGGAGGTAGAAATTAAAGTGACTAGACTAAGGAAACCTTCAACCAGATATGATCCATCATAATATGTTCTGGTCACTCAAGAAAGAGAGCCCAAAACATATCAAGAGGCAATGAACTCATTAGAAAGTGAGAGATGGATACAAGCATGAAAGAAGAAATAAATTCACTAAAAGAAAATCAGACTTATGAACTGATAGATCTACCACCTGGAAGGAAAGCTCTAGAGAACAAATGGGTATTTAAACTTAAACAAGAGGCATACAATTCAAAAAGATACAAGGCAAGTCTGGTAGTAAATGGATTTAGGCAAAAGAAATGAGTTGATTTTGATGAAATCTTCTCTCCGGTTGTGAAATTCACTACCATCAGAATTCTCCTAGCTGTTGTAACTCATTGGACCTAGAACTAGAACAAATGGACGTCAAGACAACGTTTCTGAATGGCAGCCTACATGAAACAACCTACTGGTTTTGAGGATAAGAACGGACTGAATCTTGTGTGCAAATTAAATCAAAATCTATATGGGCTAAATAAAGCACCAAGGATGTGGAATAAAAGGTTCGATAGCTTCATGACCACGGAAAAATTCACAAGAACAGAAAGCGACCATTGCGTCTATTGTTAAGATGAAGGAAACGGTAAATTTATCATACTCTTGTTATATGTTGATGATCTTTGAATTGCAGGGACCACAAGAGAATCCATTCAAGTCTAAAAGAAAGATTAGCCTCTACATTTGAAATGAAAGATCTCGGATCAGCAAAAAGAATTCTGGGAATCAACATCACAAGGGACAAGGAACAAAGGTTGTTAGAAGTGTCACAAACAAGCTATGTTGAAAGGATACTAAAAAGGTTTAATATGGAGGAAGCAAAGGCTGTTACCACACCAATGTCCATCCAACATACCCTATCGAAAGGCCAATGTCCTACAACTGAAGAAGAACAAAATGAAATGGAGAGGATTCCTTATGCCTCGGCTGTTGGATCAATCATGTATTTGATGGTATCAACAAGATCGGATATAGCCCACTCTATAGCACTCCTAAGCAGATTCATGGCAAATCCAGGCAGGCAACACTAGGAAGGAGTGAAGTGGCTTATGAGATATATAGTTGGGACAAAAGACTTAACTCTGAGATTTAAAGGAGGATAAGGAAAAATTCAGATAAAAGTCTATTCAGATTCAGACCTAGCAGGAGATCCTGATACAAGAAGGTCAACAACTGGATACATCGTGTGTATGGCTAACGATGCAGTCTCCTCGCAATCTAGATTACAGAAAACCGTGGCTCTATCATCGACAAAAGCCGATTACATGGCACTCACGGAGTCAGCCAAAGAGCTAATATGGATTATCAGGATAACTAAGGAACTAGGACTCAGTTGCTCGGAGTCGGAACTATTTTGCGATAGCCATCGTGCAATTGAGCTTAGTAGAAACTCTACGTTTCACAGTCAAACAAAACACATAGACCTAAGGGCGCACTGGATAAGAGTGTTGGAGATTGAACACGTGTGCGAACAACCTCGATAAATTAAGGTGAACCCGAGAATTAAAGCAAAGAGAAGACAACGGCACAAGAAATTAACATGGAAACCCGGAATGGGAAAACCACGTGACCGGCAGAAACATCCAAATTCACTATCACTTGAGAAGATTACAACACACACACGAAGAGAAAAACTCGGAATACAAGAGTATTGAAGTCCATAACAATGAACCCTAAGACTGCTTTATATAGATGAGGTGGTTGAGATATTAAGGTAAAAAACAAATATTCCTAATATTTGATCATATCTCCATATATGATTATCCATAATAAAATCATATATATACGTCCATACATATAGATTTGATATGATATTATTTCCTTCAATATCTCCTTACATAACTGCCGATATTGATATTACCCGGGGGTACTTTCTTGTATTTATCCTTACAAGGGGGCTCGTCCGACGTAGCTATGTGGTATTTTTGGTGTTTTTATATATCTATCGCGAGGTGTTTTCGGGTGTATTCTCGTAATTCAGGCATGCTGGACCCCATATAAGGCTTCTGTAAATGTTTTGAGATGTTTTGGGTTATTTCGGCCCCGGACGGGGCCATGGGTATTTTTGTAATTTGCCACCTGGGAGCACATCGGTCGGGTGCAACGATGTTATGTGGTTGTGTATTCACTGTTTGGAGGCAAAGAACTGATATACGAGGTTTTTCGGTATTTTCTCATCGCATTTCCGACTAAACTCTCGACCGGGATGGATTCTCGAAACTTCAAGACAGTATAGCATTTATTACAATATAATTAGATGTTATTTAAGTGTTTTGGGCTAAGTGAAGTAAAACTGGGCTCATGGGCTCAAGTAAGTGAAGTTGGACTGAATTTCTCTATAAATACAAGCCCCAATGCATTTGGAAATGGTTCAGACTCTTATCACGTATCCCAAGGCAAAGTGTTACATTTCTGCACCCTGCCAGTCGCGAGTTGTCGTCCCTGCACCCGCGACTTATTGCTGATTTTGGAGTCGCGACTTGTTGCCTGTTTCCTACCGAAGTTGTGACTTGTTGCTTGTAGTCGCGACTTGTTGATGTCCCACACTGACTCGCTAGTTGTCACTCTGTGGCCTGCTCTCGCGACTTACCTCCATACTGCACTCGCGAGTTGTTGCCAATAACTCACGACTGCACCCCCTTTCGGGCGCAACGGAGTGTTTTCGATCATTTTCCGAGCCGTCTTCATGTGGATTATTGTTACCACATCATTGTACTTGTATTCATTGAATATCATAGTGAAAACCAAGGTAGAGCTTCGCTCTCCCGAGAACGTAAGCTCACACATTGTGGGTTCAACCTCGTATATCGCTTGTGTCCCCACAACAATTGAATTCCGAATAATTAAAAAATTGATTGATCTAAAATAAATACCCAAAATACTTTTAGATGAGATCAGTTTGGCGCCGTCCGTGGAGACCGAGATTTTATCCCATTGAGAGCTTTATTGCTGAGTTTGGATTTCTACTTTTACCATGTATTACGGAATTCTGACGACGATAATGATGTTGATGAAAACATCGAGGTAGAGATTGACCCTCGGGTCAACAGTGAAGATGTTATTTTAGCGGGGACTCAACCATCAGTCCCAGTGGAACCTCCAGTACGAAACTTCACCTTTCGACCTTCCGGAGCGGGTGTTCATCCGGGAAGGCACATGCACTTTACCCGCCTCCACCTCGATGCTTGTCAAGATGCTGCGATTATAGGAGATTTGGTTGAGTCGCTGTACGTAATAACACTAGACTTTCACCACCGGCGTGGTCTAGATCGGCAGATCAAATTGATGACGATTTAGAAGAGCATAGGCGTATCTTGATTGCTCAATTAGAGGACGTTGAAGCTCGCAGAAGTGCTCGGAGAAATAATGTCACCCCGGAACCGGTTGAGCCGGCTGAGGACGATGCTGAGATAGAGGAAGAGGATGTTGATCCTGCAGTTCAACCGCAAGTAAATACTACAACAACTGGAGTGCAGAGTGACGCTCTGCAAAAGATTGGAGAGTTAATTGAGTTGCAATTCAAGGAGATAAGTGAAAAGATCGAGCAGAACGATGCTCGAATGAGTCAGTTGGAGGCCAACCTGACCCTTGGCCAGGAAAGAAGACGGGTGTACGGGGGAGCATACCCGGGAAACTCATCAAACCTCAGCTTATGAGGGAGATTATATTGAGAATGAGAGGGCTAATGAGCCCATTGGCAATCGAGGAAAAGTTCTGCCGTCGATGGAAGTTTTGCAAAGTCCGTGGAACACGTCTAACGCTCTATTGCCATTTTCCACGGCTGATCTCGTCTAAAAATGTTTTAGAGTATTTGTTTATGATTAGTCAATTTTTAATTACTAGAAATTTAATTGTTGTGGGGGGCACGAGCGATATACGAGGTTGGGCCCACAATGTGTGAGCTTACGTCCTCGGGAGAGCGAAGCTCTACCTTGGTTTCCACTATAATAATCAAAGGATACAAGTACAATGAGGTGATAATAATAACACGGGTGAAAACGACTCGTAAAACGATCGAAAACACTCCGTCGAGCTCGAAAGGTTCGCAATCGCGAGTTGTGGTCAATAAGTCACGAAAGGCACAATATGTCGCGAGTAGGTTATCAGTGCAATAACTCGCGAGGCTGGCTGGGTAGCAATAAGTCGCGAGTATGCATTGCGGAGCGATAACTCGCGAATGAGACAACAGGTCGCGGCTACGAGCAATAAGTCGCGGGTCCAGGGTGAAAAGCAACAAGTCGCGGCTCTACAGTGTGCAGAACAGCAATACTTTGCCTTGGGAAGCGTGATAACAGTCTGAAACCGTCCAAATGCAATGGGGCTTGTATTTATAGAGAAATCCAGCCCAACTTCACTTACTTGAGCCCATGAGTCCAGTTTACTTCACTTAGCCCAAAACACTTAAACAACCTCTAATTATATTGTAATGAATGCCACACCGTCTTGAAGTTTCGGGAACCTATCCCGGTCGAGATTTTAGTAGGAAATACGATGAGAAAATACCGGAAAGCCCCGTATATTAATTCTTTGACTCCAAGCAGTGAACACGCAGCCACATAACATCGTTGCACCCGACCGAAGTGCTCCCGGGTGGAAAATTACGAAAATACCCCTGGCTTCGTCCGGGGTCGAGATGACCCAAAACATCTCAAAACACTTACAGAAACTTTATACGGGGCCTCAGCGAGCCTGAATTACGAGAATACCCCCTGAGAACGTCTCGCGATAGACGTATGAAAATAACGAAAATACTACATAACCACGTCGGACGAGCCCCCGGGTAAGGATAAATACAAGAGAATATACCCGGGTAATATCAACGGCCATTATCGGAGCCACTCGATCCGAATTTATTGAGATGCCAAAGGATCTTCCACAGTATCGTGGGTCAACTAACCCAAATGCTCATACATCGAACTTGGAGATCCATGTGAGTTTGATGAATTTCAGTGATGCGGCCATGTGCTTCGTTTTTGCCGCTTCTCTTAAGGAATCATCCCTCCGATGGTTTAATCGTTTACCGAGGCGCTTGATTGTTTCGTATCAGGACTTTAATGATCAATTTTATTCGGCTTTCGCGCCTTTCATTGCACCAATAAAGTCTATTACTTCTTTGACCGCGTTGCGGTATTACTCGTCGGAAAGATTGTTGGGTTTTATTACCCGTTTTGAAGCCGAGTGTAGGAAGATACCTCGGATTACTGTAAGTGAGAAAGTTGGGGAGCTCCAGCTTATTCTGGCTGGACACCCGTTGTGTAACTCTTTGAATAGGGATCTCTCGAAAAGTATGAAGGATTTGGCTTTGAGATGTACGCAATACATCCGAGAAGATGAAGGCTTGCGGGATCACGGAGTGATTGAGGTACGGGCATATGGGTCCCACAATATTGTTGCAAGTCGTGGGCTGGACAAGATTGTCCCGCATGCAAAACCTAATTTGAGAGTATTTCCTACGTACAATTATGAACATATATTTGCCATTATCGAGCAAAAGATGCGTGGATCTCTTCGTTATCCCCCTCCTTTGCAAGAACCAACGCCGGAGACTCACGAGTCTCAAGTATTTTGTCGTTTTCATCGGAGTTTTGGACATGCAACAAATTATTGTCAGGAATTAATGTTTGAGGTGGAAATGTTGCTAGAATATGGTCAGCTTGATGAACTGATTAGTACTGTGGAGTCTCTGCCAGAATCTAAGCTGAGGAAGATTGATCTAAGTGTCCCAGTGGGGACAACATCTAAACCCCCGAAAGCCGTTGCGCCACGGCCAAACACGAGAGGACGTGGGTACGGAGGACAGCGTGGCCAGCGTCAAGGAGGTGGCCAGATGGAATTTTTTAATGGTGGTAGACAGAATTAGAGAGACGGAAGAAGAGAAAACCACTATCGTGGTCGCGGCAGAAATCAGCCGCAAAGAAATCAGCAATGGTACATATATGAAGCTTACCCACCAGCCCCCGCAAACTAGCAAGCACTACCTCCTCCTCCGGCTGGCCCCAACCTGGGCCAACCGATTTTGAATGTTGAGAATGCTCAACCGAGATGGGGTAATCTAGGCCCCAACATTATGACTACTGCCGGGGGAAGAAGTGTCGGTGATTCAAACCGTGCCCGCAAACGTTCTTATCAGGCATTACACCAGATAGGGCGCTTTATGGAAGTTAACACGGTCCAGTTAACCGATTTGGACAAAATGACAATATCTTTTGGACTTGAGGATTTATCCGGGGTTTTCTCCCCACAAGACGATGCATTGGTTGTCTCCCATCTTATTGCAAATCATCCTGTTTCTCGAGTGTTGGTGGATACCGGAGCTGCTACTAATATATTGACTCTTGCAGCCTTTGAGTAGATGGCGTTGAAAGGAACCACCCAGCTCCAGCCCATACATACAAAGTTGGTTTTAACAATAGTGTTGTTGCTGCTGAGGGATCTGTTTTTCTGCCGGTAACTTTGGGCAATCCCGAAATATCAAGGACTTTGATGGTGGAATTTGTGGTGGTGGACCTCCCTATACTCTTCTATAATGCAATTCTTGGGAGAAGTTATTTGAACCTATTTGGAGCTGTGGTATCTCAACCACATTTGATGATGAAGTTTCCAACACTGTTAGGTGTTGGGAAGATGAAAGGAGACCAAGAGCTGGCGCGCTTCTGTTATAATGTAATGTGCAGAAATGGTATGGACGGATCAAAAGCAAAGATACCCGTTTGTATGATGGAATTCTCGTCTTAAGAAATTATTGATGCAAGTGACGGACCGTCTCCTAGGAAGTTTAAGGAGAATGATATGAATATGAAACCTTTGGGAATCAAGACAGTGCCTTTATTCCCCGGTAACCCGGAAAAGACAGTCACAATCAGTTCTGAGTTGGCGCCAGAGCTTGAAAAGAAAGTAATTTCTTTTTTGCGAAATAATATAGATATATTTGCTTGGTCTTATCAGGATTATGTTGGGGTAGACCCCAAAGTTTGCTCACATAGACTCAATGTTAACCCATATGTGCAACCAGTTCATAAGTAAAAGAGGAAGTTTTCCCATACGAAAGAAAGAGCCATTGATGAGGAAGTGAAAAGTTTGTTGTAGGCGGGGTTCATAGAGCCTGTCAGATACGCGGATTGGGTTGCGAATCCAGTGGTGGTCCCAAAGTCGAATAATGGCTGGAGAGTTTGCATTGATTTTACCGATTTGAACAAAGCATGCCCGAAGGATCCGTATCCGCTGCCGGCCATTGACATGATGGTGGATGCGGCCTGTGGCTTTGAAATCCTTAGTATATTAGATGCTTTAAAAGATATAATCAAATTTTTATGCATTGTGAGGACAAGTTGTTTACTTCGTTTATGACAAATAAATGCATTTTTTGCTATAAAGTTATGCCATTTGGGTTGAAAAATGATGGGACCACCTATCAACGTTTAATGAATTCGATATTCAAAGATATGATCGGAAAGTTTTTGAAGGTTTATATCGACGATATATTGATAAAGAGTGGATATGGGAATAACCATATCCAATATTTGAGTGATTGTTTTGGTATACTGAGGAAATACAGAATGAAATTAAATCCGCTTAAGTGTGCGTTTTGTGTGAAAGGAGGCAAGTTCCTTGGCTTTATGGTGTCTGAAAGAGGAATTGAGATGAATCCTGACAAGATAACGACTATCCAAGAAATGACCCATCCGACGACTGTTAGGGAAGTTCAAAGGTTAACTGGGAGATTAGCCTCATTGAATCGCTTCATTTCGCGATCCGTAGAGAGATGTTTGCCATTTTTTAATGTTTTGCGTAAGACGAATCTTTTGTATTGGGACGAGGAATGTAGCAGGGCTTTTGAGAGTTTGAAAGACTCTCTGAGTAAACCACCGTTTATGTCTCCTCCATCACCTGGGGAACCGTTGAGTTTATATTTGGCAATAACGAAAGAGACAGTGAGTGCCGCCTTAGTCAGGCTTAGCGATAAGGAACATAGACCGATATATTATGTGAGCAGGAAATTGCAGGGAGCGGAGTCCCGATATACAGATCTAGAGAAGTTTGTATTAGCTCTGATAGTCGCCTCGCAGAAATTAAGACACTATTTTCAAGGACATCGTATTGCAGTTTTGACAGATCAGCCTATCCGAAGTGTATTATCAAAGATTGATGCCTCTGCCAGACTAGCAAAGTGGAAAATTGAGTTAGGGCAGTATCAAATGGAGTATATCTCCAAACGAGCATTAAAGGTCCATGTGTTAGTGGATTTCATAGTAGATATGACTCGGTCGGAAGAGTTGGGTATTCAGGAGTATTGGGATGCTTTTGTAGATGGATCAGTTTCTGCCGGGCAAGCCGGTATCGGTGTTTATTATAAGGAAAGGAAGTCCGGTGAAGAACACGAATATGCTGTAAAGTTGCGCTTTCCCGCAACTAACAACGTCGCAGAGTACGAAGCCTTGATATTTGGCGTTAACTTAGCAGTGGAAATTGGAATTGTTCGTTTGCATGCTCATTCCGATTCGCAATTAGTGGCGAACCAATTTGCAGATACTTACGACACCAAAGGGAACCATTTGTGGATGTATTTAGACAAGTTGAAAGAGGCGGCTAAAAATCTTAAGACATTCGTTCTTACATATATCCCAAGGGAGGAAAATACTCGTGTAGACTGTCTTGCAAAGTCGGCGACAATTTTAGAACTCTTAGATGAGTCAAAGATAACAACTATGATCCACTACCAGCCCTCTATCAGCCCAGTGGAGAAACAGACAGCCGAGGTGGCTAATTTGGAACTTTCGAATGAGACATGGTTTTTATTTGATGTTGTAATCGACGAACCATCTTGGAAGGATGCTATCGTAAATTATCTAGTCACGAGAGAATTGCCCACCGATGAAGGTGAGGCCCGAAGGACTATGCAAAGGGCTACGAATTTTGTCTATGTAGATGAGAAACTATATAAGAAAAATTTTGGAGGACCGTATCTTCAATGTTTGTCCCTAATACAGGCAAAAGCTGTTATGGAAGAAGTTCACGCTGGGGACTGTGGTAATCACTCAGCAGGTCGATCTTTAGCGAATAAGGTAAAGAGGGCTGGTTATTTTTTGCCAACGCTGGTAAAAGATTGTGTGAATCTTGTTCGGACTTGTTCTGTTTGTCAGTTCCACTCAAATGTGCATCATGTGCCAAGAGCTAGAATGAAACCTCTGCCGACAACATGTCCTTTTGATACGTGGGGCATCGATATTTTAGGACCATTTCCGACGGCACCTAGCCAAAAGAAATTATGTATTGTGGATGTGGAACATTTTTCTAAGTGGATAGAAGTTGAGGCTGTACCGCGAGTCCGAGAACAAGAAGTTATAAGTTTCCTTTGGAGATATATCATATGTTGATTCGAAATTCCCAGGATTTTGGTATCAGATAACGGAACGCAATTTGCTAGAAAGAGGGTTAATGAATGGTGTGAGAATTATGGTATTGAACAGCGGTTTTCTTCCGTGGCACACCCAGAAACGAACGGACTTACAGAGGTTATTAACCGTATTATCCTGCAACAGCTGAAAAAACGAATAGATAAATCCAAAGGCTCCTAGGTGGATGAATTGCATAATGTGATGTGGGCATATCGGATATCACCGAGGTCCACTACCGGATTCAGCCCCTTTTCTTTAGTATATGGCTCTGAAGCCGTGTCTCCGGTAGAAGTGACTATTTCATCAGAAAGAGTTATTGCTTATGATGATGTATTGAATGAGGATATGAGAAAGTTGGACATTCATT
The DNA here is from genome assembly GCA_009725065.1 of Utricularia reniformis. Taxonomy (NCBI): domain Eukaryota; kingdom Viridiplantae; phylum Streptophyta; class Magnoliopsida; order Lamiales; family Lentibulariaceae; genus Utricularia; species Utricularia reniformis. The sequence continues at coordinate 35,680 of RWGZ01000965.1, forward strand.
GTATTGATGATATCCGAGATAGAGCTGCAATACAATTGAGATATGTAAAAGGCGGATGGCTAAAAAGTATGACAAAGGCGTTCGACCTATGTTGTTAAAGGTCGGAAACTTGATTCTTAAGAAAGTGGAAGTCTCGAAGCATGTTGGTAAGTTGGATCGAAAGTGGGAAGGACCGTATAGAGTGACGGCAGTAGTGAAGGAATGAACGTATAAGATCGCAAATATAAGCTGGGAGGAGCTGCCACGGACTTTGCATATTTCCAATTTGCGCAAGTATTATGTATAGACGTGACTCATCGATCTTTTTAAAATAAAAATTTTCCCCTCCTTTTTGTAGTCATATTCTAATTCTTTAAGTATATTTTTTGACGACATGAATTCAATCGACTAGGGGACTAGTAAGGTAGGAGTAGGTCCATTGCATTTTAGTACGGAGGAGGATGGAATAAATTAAATATGTTAGATTAGAAATGCAATGTACCACCTGTCTTATAGTCGATCATTTTCAAACTCGTCAAATTAGATACTGTGTCAAAAGATTTTGAACATGATGAGTCTTCCTGTCCGCGGCAGAATCGTATGTACATAATTACTGTTGGAATATGTTAAGGGGACCGTTTATTGTGATATAGCCGGCTTAGAACCGAGCATATTTACGTGGCAAATCAGGGTGCAAGTATATACATGACTTCTCCATGACACGCCGGCGAGGGTCGCGCCCTCGTCGGAGGGTGGTCCATTTCCGCATGGCACCGTCTTATGGATGGGCCGAATGACGCCGTCTTATGGACAGATCGAGAGTGCAATGGCACCTTCTTATGGACGGGCCGAGTAAGTGGTGATGCCGTCGACGGATCGAGAATGTGATGGCGCCGTCTTATGGACGGGCCGAGTAAGTGGTGACGCCGTCTTATGGACGGGTCAAGAATGTGATGGCCCCGTCTTATGGACGGGCCGAGTAAGTGGTGACGCCATCTTATGGACGGGTCGAGAATGTGATGGCGCCGTCTTATGGACGGGCCGAGTAAGTGTTGACGCCGTCTTATGAACGGATCGAGATAATTTTATCGTCCCTGATGCAAGTATATGCCGATAGTAAGAGAAAGTGGTTGCCCATATGATCGACTCATGCTCAGTTTTATTTATGGTATTCACAAGTCGTCTATATTATTGGGGACTCTTGTGCGCACTTGAAGTTACTATATTTATTTTGGGAGATATCTATGACTCGAGGAACATCAATATATTATCTATCTCCGATCAAATTTTGTATAGAGGCCTATTATTTTGGGGAGATAATTTCAGATGATCTAATATTACAGAGCTATACCCCCTTCGATGAACGTTGCGAGAAATTAAATTGAAAAGAAGAGAAGATAGATTATTCAGAATTGTATGTTTATTAAATCGCAACGAGAAATTGAAAGGAAAACAAAATCAAATTTCAAATATAATTGGGAATACAAAACAGGGAGAGACTACAAAAGAAAGAAGCTAAACATTTAGAAGTTATCCTTTGTGCTTCTTCTGCGTCTGAGAGCCTGAGCCTTCACTAGGTCCACTGGGGCACTTTTTCACCAACTTTGGCTTCTTGGGTGATGGAGGATTGACGTCTTTTTCTTGAGACCCCGCAGTGGTCAATTTCTTGGAGGCGAACCTTGCCATTTCAACTTCATGCCGCTCCGGAGCTCCTACCACACTAGCGGGGGTATATAATTGAGGATCATATGCCGCCATCACGTCGTCATCCTTCAAGAGTTCCCCCACGAGGGGGCCCACTGGCTCCGGAAATAAAGTGGTCAACCTTCTAAATGCATCCGGAGATGGGCCCTCCTCTGTTTCGACATCCTCCGAGTAGAGTTGTTGGTGAAGATCTTCATCCAAATGGAAATGGAGCGCCCAGAATGGATCATGTGAACAATCCAACATATCTTCATTAGGTACTGGCTCGAACTTCCCGGTGAGATTGGGGTCAAGCTTTCTTCTCTCCTCAGCTGTCAGGGATATGCCCAAGATTCTCTGTGTTTGGACACTCCCACTAAAGAAGTATAGGACATTTGACTTGGCATTAGTTAAAACCCCCAGATTTCGGAAAGTATGCGAGTGTACTGTGTACTCCCATATCAGTTTTCGAAAGGAATCGTTAATCTGGGACGGCAACTTGACAATTCGTGCCCGGAAACGATCATTGACGGATTGGAGGCCTTCATTCCTTGATCGGAGCTCTTTAACCTCCTCTGTAGCCTTCCGAGAGCTTTTTTATAGGCCGCATTGGTTTCTTTGGCCTTCTTAAGCTTTTCCTCGGTTTGCTCTTTGTTCTCCTTCAGCTTGTCCTGAGCGTACTTCTCGGAAGCCTTGAGGTTATCTATCGATTGCTCCAAAGCATGCCTCTGCCCAATATGAAAGGCTGAATTCTCCGTTAGCTCGCTACGATGAGTTCGAAGTAAAGCTTTGATCGCCTTATTATGCTCTTCTCGGAGTGCTGCCATCTCTTGGGCATGCTTCTATCGCTGATTTTTAATCAGCTTCTCCGCGGCTTTCTTTGTTTGCTCCCCAATAATATCCGGAGAGTCGAGCTCCGAATGTCTAAGCATACAGTATTCCCTTACTGCAGCTGCGGTGCCCAACTCAATTATTGTTCGCTCCATCTGAAATAAAAACAAGAATGGTTAGTACATATAACACGAAAGATAAAGTCATAAGGAAGTAATTGCTAGTATCGCAACAAACCTCTCCAATGGCGCGACACATCGTCGCAGTCTGACTCATTAACCGACCAAGCTCGGTAAACACCGTGTGGTCATCCCCACCACGAGGCGGCAACTCTGGGTTCCGCTCCAAATATGTCAGGTCCGGCCGATTCGATACCTTATCACCTTTCAGAATTCGAAAGGTAAGTCCATCTTTGACCAATATAAAGCCGGCCCGGCGTCCCATATCGAGTCATTCCTTAGCAGTTAATCTTAGAATATCTCGTATGCAGAAGGCATCGATGAATTCATCGGTTAACCCACTCTGTTTGGGCTCCGCGATCTCTAGGACGGTGGGATCTTCCACCGGTCTTTTCCCATTGTCCGGACGGGCATCTTGGCTGATTTCTACCTCTGGACGGGTTTCTTAGCGTACTTCCTCCACCACCGGGTCCATTGGCTGACCCTCACTAATCTCACCCTCCTCATCGTCCCAGATGATGTCAACTAATGTCTCCGCAAAGTCGTGCACGCCTTCATCGGGGGTGGGCTCCCCAACAATATATTCCAATCGCCGAGATATAGGAATTAGATCTTCAGGACTCTTGGCAATTTCTGCAGCCGGCTCCTCATTTTCCAGCTCGGGTTTGGCCATCGCTGCAGCAGGTTGTGGTAGTGGAGGAGTAGCATGTCTTATTTCCCCAGTCGGGGACGTAGCTCCTTGTAAACTCGACGCCAGCTCGGCCGAAGCAGTTCGGTTCCTAGCCCCCGGGGGCGCCTCAAAGATGAGCTCATCATTCACCGCAACTACATCACGGAGAAAATTCAACCGGTCCCCCCTTTTTGATTTGTCCTTAGCTGGAGCCATTATTTTATCTACAATACATGTTATTTAAGTGAGAAACACGAAGTAGAAATTAAAAGCGAGTATGAATCAAGTTCCTAAGGTTCTTTCCTATCAAAGAAGAGTTATCGAGTTAGTCCATATATGAATATACGGTTCAGATACCTAGTAATTCTCTACTAAAATGGGGAGGGACCGGAAGGAGGTTGAAAGCAACCAATATCGGGCATAAAATAAGGTCTTCGCGATCCAGTCAGTGCTGTCCGACCTAGAACAATCGAGGAATGCCTTCCTCAAAGGCCTCGGAATAGTCGTCCGAGGAATGGGGCTATAGGCTTCGGGAAAAAATGGTTCCCCTTCAATAGGGAACCGCCAAGGAAGACTCAGAGGAGACAGCCTCGTAGCCCCCACACCGCAAACAAAAAAAAGTGTCTTTTCTAGTAGTGATTGGACTGGGGAGTAGAAAAAGGAAATGGACTTTTCTTGTGCCTCGGGCGGAAGAATATACAACTCTGGGCACCAAAATTGACAGCAGTACTAATGTAAAAAATTTGGAAGAAAATGTCTATGGTCAAAGCAATACAATTCACCTCCATGAATATTATAAAAGCGACAACAAAAGAGATTGAATTACGGTTCAGCTGGAAAATATGAATTTGTAGATGCGTGAGCAACTCTACAACGAAAGGATGAAGAGGAAAACAAATGCCACATTCTAAATATTCAGGACAAATAGTGTGGGTGGCGATCGGAGGAGTCAAAAGGCGGTCGGTAGGCCCGGGTTGGTATAAGACGCAGTCGGAAGGGAGATGATATCATTCAATAACCGATATCTACTTCCGAGCATGCATGCTATAAGGTTGGTCAAAAGATTTGAGGGATTTAACCGCGGAACTTTGAGGGCCGAGGGTGCTTTCAAGACGACCGATCCTCTCGAAAAAGTGAGAATTAAAGGATGAAAGGCTGGGAGGAAAAGGAGCCATGATCGAATCGAAACTCCCCGAACCGGATGAGGAGTCAGAATAATCTGAGGATGAAGTGCCGGAGCTGGAAGATTCGGCTGAATTGGAAGTCATTGGTAAATTTAGTTCAAAATTATATTTGGAATTATTTTTACAAATTTTATTAAGTGTCTCGCGAGTTGTTGGCAAAAAGTCGCGAGAATTACTGTTCGGCGAAGGCAATCGCGAGTTGTTACAGAGTAGGTCTGGTCTGATACTGTTCAAGCCTTAGTCGCGAGTTGTTGGTAGTTCTCGCGAGTTGTTGCGAGAGAAAATGGTGTGAAGTGAACTGTTCGCGAGTTGTTAACGATATGTCGCGGATTGCACAGCAGTCGCTAGTTGTGGTACGATAAGTCGCGAGATCTCAGGATTCCGCACGAGAGGGTGAGTTATGAGGGGTGTACAGGGTATTTATAAGGGGGAAATCCCGAGTTGAAAAATTTTGAAATTTTCACCTGATCTCAGAATCTGACGTTCTTAGTGTCAAAACGATTGTTTTGACGAGAGGATTTCAACCGTACTAAGGATTTCTTCGGGGGGGGCTCCCGATTTATAATCGAATTTCGGGACGAGCTAATGTTATATGGTTTACGACTCAGAATCTGAATCTGAAAACTAGGGGACTATTGATATTACCTGGTGGTATTTTTTTGTATTTATCCTTACAAGGGGGCTCGTCCGACGTGGCTATATGGTATTTTCGGTGTTTCAATATATCTATCGCGAGGCTTTTTCGGGGGTATTCTCGTAATTCTGGCATGCTGGACCCCATGTTAGGCTTCTGTAAGTGTTTTGAGATGTTTTGTGTTATTTCGTCTCCGGACGGGGCCAAGGGTATTTTTGTAATTTTCCACCCGGGAGCACATCGATCGGGTGCAACGATGTTATGTAGCTGCGTATTCACTGTTTGCAGGCAAAGAACTGATATACGAGGATTTACGGTATTTTCTCATCTCATTTCCGACAAAACTCTCGACCGGAATGGATTCCCTAAACTTCAAGACGGTATGTCATTTATTACAATATAATTAGAGGTTATTTAAGTGTTTTGGGCTAAGTGAAGTAAAACTGGACTCATGGGCTCAAGTAAGAGAAGTTGTGCTGGATTTCTCTATAAATACAAGTCTCAATGTATTTGGAAGGGGTTCAGACTCTTATCACACATCACAAGGCAAAGTGTTACATTTCTGCACCCTGCCAGTCGCGAGTTGTCGTCCCTGCACCCGCGACTTATTGTTGATTTTGGAGTCGCGACTTGTTGCCTGTTTCCTACCAAAGTCGCGACTTGTTGCTTGTAGTCGCGACTTGTTGTTGTCCCACACTAACTCGCGAGTTGTCGCTCTATGGCCTGCTCTCGCGACATACCTCTATACTGCACTCGCGAGTTGTTGCCAATAACTCGCGACTGCACGCCCTTTCGGGCGCAACGGAGTGTTTTCGATCGTTTTCCGAGCTGTCTTCATCTGGATTATTGTTACCACATCATTGTACTTGTATTCATTGAATATCATAGTGAAAACCAAGGTAGAGCTTCGCTCTCCCGAGGACGTAAGCCCACACATTGTGGGTCCAACCTCGTATATCGCTTGTGTCCCCACAACAATTGAATTCCAAAGATCAGATATATTTGACCAGTGGGTCCCACCATTTCTCAGTTCGGTCCTCGACCGATTGCCTCCATCTCATATCTTCGGAACACATGCTTCGGTCCTATACCGATTGCTTTGGTCCCTTCGTCACATTCGGTATTGCGTACTTCGGTTCTAAACCGATCGGTACCAATACCGACCATCTCGTCTTCCATGTGTGCCCCGATCGACCACATTGCCGATCGTCATCCAAGTGTGACCGGTGGATACCAATACCGATCTCCACACTTAACAAAGAGAAGCGGTAAAATCAAAGGAATTCATGCTAAACATAATTCATACAACGCAAAACGTAGCTGATATGCTTACCAAGATCGTACCTGCAAACAAGCACCAGCTATGCACGAAGGAGGCGGGGCTGCTCCGCTTACAGAAAACCTAGAAATCACTCTCATCACGTCAAGCTGAAGGGGAGATTTGTTGGACCTGATCTGATCGGTGGACTAACGTGTTTAAAAACACAGGCCCATTAATTCAGCCTGACAATATGAAAATAAGACATGAGATGGGATGTAGCATTAGGCCCATACTGGAATCAAAAATAAAAATGCGGGATAAAAGGAGCATCCGAAAACAGTTTGGGCGATACACTACTTTGCAAAATACAGTTTCAAAAGAGAGACATAGATTAGGGGATCAGAACGGAAAAAGGGAAGGAAGCGCTGCTGAATTGAAGCAACATCTGATATCACCTGTGACGGCAAGGCGATGTTTGTGGCAAGAACTCTACAATCTGCTTATCAAGAATAGAGAATTGTGACTTCTTTTCTGATTATCTCTATTATGCTCCTGTAATTGTAAGCAAAACTGACACGATTAGTCGATTGGATCAGATCTTGATCCCGAGGTTTTTTTCCGAGTTTACTCCGGTTTCCTTGTAAAACTTCTTGGCGTCGTTTACTCATTGTGTATTTCGGAAAAACTGTAGAAAAGCGATTCATCTAACAGAGAAATCGCACTTGAAGATTTAAGGAGTTCTCCAACATCTTCTTGCCGATCGGTCCCTTTACAAGCTCATACGTACGATTATTTTCAAGTGACGTAAGCTCCTCCTGCATTGCCTTCATCCATTTGTCGATGTCCTTCATACCCATGGCCTCGTTGTATGTTCCGGATTCGCCATGTTTTGAGATTAATACATAGTCGATGACCGAGTATTTGTTTAAAGTGTGTCTAACCCGAGCGCTCCTACTTAACTCAGCGTTCAGCATACTTTCTGTGGGAGAACCGATCGAATGTTGATCCTCTATTTGCTCTGGCAGTGCATCATGATTCTCTTGTTCAGCATCGGTCGGTGACTCCGACCGAGGTTCGTTAGTGTCAATATGTATTATCGATTTGGTTCCTTTTGTGTTCAATCGGTCTGACTCCTTGAACCCCAAAGCTAAATCTGTAATGTTTTCATCATCGAAGAACACTACATCTCTTAATTGAATTACTTTCATACTCGTCAAATTTTATAACTTGTATCCGAATTCGTTTTCTCCATATCTTAGAAATACTTCAGATTGGGAGTGCATGTCCAATTATTTTCTTTGTTCCTTTGGAATCAGGATTTTCACCTTACAACCAAACACTTTCAAATGTTGATATTTTGGTTTCTTCCGGAACCAAAGTTCATCAAGAGTCTTGAATTCAATAGATGTTGCTGGGGATCTATTTCTCAAATAACATGCAGTTAGCAGTGTCTCTTCCAAAATCTCTTTGGCAACTTTGCAGTGGCCAACATATATCGGGTCTTATCCATCAGTGTTAGGTTTAGCCGTTCGGCTATTCCATTATGTTGTGGTGTACTAGACTCTGTCGTTTCATGTCTGATTCCTTTCTCTCGATAGTAAGTGTTAAATTCTGTTGACATATACTCATTGCAATTATCACTCCTCAAGCAGACAAGCTGAGAGCAGTCTCCCTCTCGGTAATGTTTTGAAATTCTTTAAACTTGACGAATGCTTCATCCTTTGTTCTGATCGAGTATATCCAAGCTTTCCGTGTTGCATCATCTACAAAAGATACAAAATATTTCTTCCCGCTGAATGTCTCTATATTCAATTCTCCACACACATCACTATAGACCAACGCAAAAGGTTGTGATTTCCTGATAGATATGACTTAGAAAGCAACCATGTGTTGCTTTCCTTCCAGCACTCTTCACATCGACTCAAAACAGAATTTTTCCCCAAACTCCGCAAAAGACTATCCCTCGTCAAATACCCGAGTCCATCTATCTCGAGGTGGGCAGGTCTTCTATGCCAGATATCCAAAGAGATTTCAAATTCTGCTATGGTAATGGATTATACCACGGTCAATACTTTTGTTAGCCTTCAAGGTTGAACAGATTTCCCGAGAGTAGATTTAACCGAAGGGTAGGAATATGCCTTACTTTATGACGGACGAGTTTCATGCCTAAGTTTGTCATTACTTCAATACCGCCGATCAATTCGATCGGCGAAATACTCGAATTCCGCATATTCACCATACCGAAGTCATCTGCAGTCTAGGTTTTAAAGTTGCTTCAGTTTTGTGTAGCAGATAGGAGGCAACTGAATCAAATATTCACTCCTCATGTAGTTCCATTAACAATCCTTTGCGGGATTTTAGATCTAGGACACTAAGTCAATATAGATTCGAATCAGTACAAGCAACGACATATGTGAACTTGGATATCCTTGTGGCATACCTTCATCTGCGCTATTATAGGCTACTATCTTCTCAATTTCTAGTTAACATGCTCTCGTTTCACCATTCGGGTTTGCCCATATGAATTTGTCACGTCCTCGTGATTTGTTCCTTTTCTGGTGTCTCGATCGGTTCGATCCTCTGCCTTGTCGATCGGTAATTGCAACCAACATCTCGCGGCTGTCTTTTTCAGTATCACACCTTCTTTCTTCCTCATTTAGAAGGTTTTCCATTACTGTCAACAAGGGTAATACGAGTGAAGAATTACTCATTGNTCACATTCACCCCTCCTTATGGACTCAGCGTCCTCGCTGAGGTTTGCCCCAACACACCGACTATAACTCGGGTCCTGCTCCGATACCAAATGTAACGACCCGCCTTTCCGCTTGCACGATATTGTCCGCTTTGGACTAGGCTGACCCTAATGACACCCACCTAGTCCTCACGGCTTTACTTTTTCCCTAGCCCCCACACTTCCCAGTGGGTCACCCATCCCTGAATTGCTCCAGGGTGAGCACGCTTAACTTTCCAGTTCTAACGTTTCGCTTGCCACTTTGCTAGGGAAAAGGCCTCGTGCAATGGAAGACGAATCGCTATACTTAGTCTCTGATCGTTCCCCGTCTATAGCCGATGTAGGGATTTGCCTAAGGTGCCCTCTCTTCTCGCACCCCCCAGGGGACCTCACAATGTCGATGGTCAATATACTCATACAAATATGTTAATCGATTTTCGACAATTTATATATTGACTATTTCAGTATTTGTATGAGTATATTTGTAAATATGGTATCCGCGATATTGGTTAAAATACCGAAAAACTATTTTATGTTTTTTTAAATTAAATAGTTTTAAATAAAATATATTGTTTATTTAAAAATTATTATTATTATTTTATTTTTTAAATTTATTTTTTTCGGATCGGGTTTCCGGGTTCAAATCGGTGACCGCGATACAGGTCAAAATATGTAAAAACCTATTTATGTTTTTTAAAATAAATATTTTTTTAAAATAATAAATTTTTATTTTTTAAAAAAATATATTGTTTTTTTTTTAAAAATTAATTTTTTTTAAAATTTAATTAACCCGGGTCATTTTAGGTCGGGTTTCCGGGTTTGCCCTTAACGGTAAAATTAACAGCGTTAGGGTTAAGTGGGTACCGATTTTGTCCAAATTTCAAAACTTTGTGTACCATACTTGTTACTGTGTGTAAACTTTGTGGATCGGTTTTACAAACTTTAAAGTTTGGGTGTTGTATTACCTTGATATTAAAATTTTGATGACTTAATTTGACAAATTGAAATCATCCAAACTTTGGAACCTAATAAACCATTTTATCATATATAAAATTTGAAATTTGAATGGGCCAATGCTATTGGAAGCTGGCGGGGACCACGTGAAAAAGTTAACAAATCTACAATTAAATAAAAAGATATTTTTTTGAAGTTTCACTATCAATTGTACGATCCCTTGCTACTCTGCACCTGAAACATAAATACGATAAATAAATAAATAAATCCAGGAAAGCGTTAACGAGCTCCTTAAATTTTAAATCATGGTTTTAAAAATCATTGATTAGAAAAATATACTATTCTAAAAAAACTCTATTGTAAGTATATAATTCGTAAAATAATATATATACAAATATTGAATATTCAATTTATTTTTCAAGAAGAATTTATATATCTATAGCTTTGCGATATTCGATTTCAAACACAACTTTTAAATGCCGATTTTTAACTTGTTTTTGCCTATACAACAATCGGACCCAATTTTTTAGATTCATGAATCGAATTTTTGCTCAACCAACTTTTCAGTACGAATTGGACCGGTAACCTTAATGGTTCTGGTCCAATCGCCAACATGACTGCAAATATTAATCCAAAAAAATTAAAAAAAAAATCGAAATAGCAATTTAAGACAATATCCAAATTATAGTCGTAAACTTCTCGAATTAAGTATGATAATTGATAAGTTAGAAATATGGCAATAGCCAATATGTATCAAATTTGGGCATTCTTTATTTTTTGTCACGTTATTTCTTCTAATGATCTTTATAGGATCATTACACGTTTTACTTTCTCAAACACTCTTTGAAAACGTGAAAGAGTTATGTTTTTGTATTTTGAACGTGATATTGCATATGATTTTAGTCATATAACATAGGGCGTATTAAATTCAGTTGATCCGAATATTTGGTATATGTGAATTGATTTTCTGAATATCCGAATCGTAGATATATGATCGATCGAATGACTTCAATTTCAGAACGAATATGGTTTTTATCAAGTATCCAATATTTATTATAATATATATTATATTTTTATTTTCTTATATTAAATATCAATACAAAATATATTCATCTTCCATTGTATTTTTTTTATTTTTCATTCATTCAAATAATGAATTAGAAAAAAATATAAAAAATATATATAATATTATCTATTTTAATTTTATTTATATTAAATCAAATAAATGAGATGAAAGAAAATAAATATTTAACACATAGAAAATTTAATTTTAAAATTAGTTTTTTAGTATTTAGGGTTAATTCTATTTTGTTTATGATTATAAATTATTAAAACAAAAAAAACTAAAATATATTAGATGATCGATCCAAAACCGATCCATTATTTTAGATTGGTTTTAAATCAACATTTCGATGATCCGTATCCATCGGATCAGATAAAAAAATGTTTTCTGATTTGATATCCGATCCACGCACACCCCTAATATTATAACATATCATCATCATTATACACATTTGTTATGCTAATGTCTTTCAAATAAAATTTTGAAACATTTCATCTTGAATACACATTTTAACTATATGCATATAAACAATTTTATTAAGGAAACCTATTGTCGCAAGCATATTTGATACAAAAATTATGAATATTCAAATATATTGGTTCTTAATTTACATACTCCAATAAAAATATATAACACTAATAGCTTGCTTGTATGCCTAGTATATGCCTCTCTAATTGAATATTAGTGGCATTCGCAAATAATTCCACTTTTTTTACACAATACGAAGTCATCTATGGAAAAAAACATGGTCACAAATAGGGATGACAATTTAGTTTATTCTTCTCGCTGCCGACTGAGTAATCACCCATGTAAGTATATTTGAATAGTTAAACGGGCGGGAGATCGGATGTCGGTTATAAAATTAGCTAACTGTTTTAAATGGGGCGGATACATGTTGTAGTAATATCCGCCTAATATACATTTGGTTATCTAACTGGGGTTACCCATAAAATTATCTACTAACTATCCGTTCTGCTATTTTTCTTGTTATTCGTTATTAAAAATATTAATTTTTAATTATTTTTATTTTTATTTTCACATATTATTTCAATTTCTTGGTTGATAATCTGTTTCTTTAATCATCCTTTTTATTTCTCATATTCAATTTTAATATAACATAAGAACATTTTGTTATACCTTTTAACAATAATAATATAATATTAATTTTAAAATGTATTAATATGATAAAAAAAATTAGATTTCATACTTATAAGTTATACCCGCCATATTGTCCACCACTCCAAAACATATTTTATTTTATTTTTTATATTTTTAGAGTAATCTTTTATGAATTAACTAAATATTATGTAATAAATTTCATAAAAATCACATCATATTTATTTTAATTTAAATAAAAAATAAATTTGTTAATTGATGTTTAACCGTTCACTAAACGGTTAACCAATTAAGAAGGCATGATGGATTCTTGGTGGGGGATGAAAAAGGTTAGGCGGGAACGAGGGATACAATAAGGTTAGCGGGTGGGTAACGGTTAATGATATAATCGTCTCATATCCATCCGTAATCATCCCTAGTCACGAAATCGACACAACAATACAACAAAAAATTTGTGGATAAATTTGAAAAAATTAAATAATTTTGTGATTGAAATTGCAAAATACAATTATTTGTTGGACCAATTTTGTATATGTACTAATAATTTTGGACTAGTTTTGCAAATTAATTATTTATTGGACTAATTTTGTCTTTTTTCTTCAATTCAAGCATTGAAAAGCAATTTTCTCGTATCAAATACAAAAATAAATATAATATGAATAATACCAAAAATGTTAAAAAAACACTATTGTATCTCTAGTTGGAATAACTATTTATTTATTAATATAAATTCAAATATATCAACTTTAATTTAAACTATATTCATAATTATAAATTAAATTTGGGATATTATATTTGAGATTATTGCATTTTAATTAATTTTTTACGTTGGCTTCATGTTGACTGCACATACATGTTTTGCAGATATGCCCGTTGACTAACCTACATTTTGCCAAAATACCTATCATAGGGTTTTTTTATGAAAGATATTGAAGGGGTGATGGGCAAAACATATTTTTTTATAGTGGATATTTTTTCAAAAAACGCCACTGCACAGCCCCATAGGAGACGATGACAATGCATAGCTGATAGCACCAATACCAAAACCCCCGTTCGCCTTTTATTTAAAAAACTATATTATATTCAAATAAATAAATAATTAGCTCAACAAGAACGTTGTCAATCTTGATTATCATGTAATTATACCATTATTTAAAATAATTTTAATTAATATTTATAATTTAAAATAATATTTAAAGTAGGTATATTGAAATATAATTTATTTAACAGATTTATATTTAAATATAAATATAAATCGATGGATGATACACTCAAATGACGCATGGTTAACAATATTTTAAGTGGTTCTATGATTTTTATGTAAAATCCGCAATAATATTATCTTTCATTATATAACAACAACATCTAGAGTAGTAAAAAAGGTTAATACAAAGTTTCACTGTGGGTCTAAGATGACAAAACTAAATCTTTAGGAATGTTTAAATAACCTAATTTAGCTATAATATTGCTATAGTTGATTTTTGTGCATTCTTTATTAATCTATGAAATTTTTGGTCTATTAAGAATTCTATCGTGTCGTTTGATTAAAAAATCAAGCTAGTTATGTTAAATATATAGAATCGGGTCAATTTAAGTGATGAGTGTACACGATATAACCTACAAAAGAGAAGATAATATATCGTAAAAGACTTAAATAGTAAATCGTACAAAAGGGAAAATTTTACATATTTCAACACAATGGATAGTCCGATATACTATAGTGATTGTATAAAATATTAGAAAATAGAATGAATCCACATTTATTGTTGAAGGGGTATTGGTTTTCTATAAATCTCGAATTTTCCCTTCACAAATGAACACCATGACGTATTAGTATTAGTATTAGCATCCTCTTCTTCTTTAGTATTGGAGCTCTGCAAATTAACCTTTGGGGTTTTCCGATTTAGGGTTCCAGCCTCGGAGCAGCATTTTGTTGTCGAAAAATTCGGTAACTTGGGTGACAGAAGAGAGAAAGCATTCATGATGTTTTCTTGCATGATACAATGCTCGAAGTTATGAATGCTTTCCCCTCTTTCTGTCACCCAAAACCCTTTTTTCATCTTTATTTTTTTACTTTTTTTGTAGGTTTTATTTTGGATTAACATGTTGTTTCTCATCGGAGTTTCCATTTTAACGAAACGGAATATGGGTTTTGTCGTGGTTACGTTACACGGATACTCTATCAGCTCATTGGTGCTGATTCAATGGGATTAAAGAAATGGTTTCTTGAGAAGATTTTCTATTTTTTGTAGGTTTAATGTTCATTCTTTTGGATTAAATTGTCGTTTCAAATCGGAGTTTTCGTTTTAACGAAATGGAATATGGGTTTTGTCGTGGTTACATTACACGGATACTCTATCGGCTCATTGCGTAGCCAAGGAAATGCTGATTCTATGGGATTAAAGAAATGGTTTCTTGAGAAGATAAAGCTGCTGATTTGCATTCACAAGATTAGATTTTCATGTGAAGGATAGCAATACCACAAACCTATTTGCTTTTTTTATCATCTTCTGTAGACTAAGATTTATATTGCAATTTAAATTATAAACTCAAAACTATAAATAATATATTTATATTTTTAAATTAACAAATCCTTAATATATCCTAATCTAATTTGTAAAAAATTAATGAATCTTGTACCCTTGCACCCCTAATCTTGCATGTTGTTGATGCAACCTAGCAAATTTTAAAATACTATTTTATACAATGATTTAATCCTAAAAACAAAGAAAGAAACTAGTAGGTCTAATTTATTTTACATTTATTTAATTTTCCAAATTAATTAATGTTTAATTCAATGAAATTTACGTGTTTAATGACAAAACCACAAGAATATGTTTCAAACTTCACAGTACTAAATAAGGGTATACACGAACTGAGTTGAGTTAAACCTAAGTGTTTTTTAAACCTCAAATTTGACTCGAAATAGACAAGATTCAATGTTCGAGTTCGAATTAATTAAATAATGTAATTAATACTATAATTTTAAGTGACTCAGAAACCAATTCAACTCAGTTGGTTAAAACTTTTGAAGTTCGAAGTTCAATTCATTAGAAATTTGATATCGAACCGAGTTTGTTGATTACCAAAAAACGAGTTCAAACTCGAACATTAACCTACTCGACTTGAAAGATTCACAAATCAAACAAAGTTCCTTTATATCCCTAGTTCGGGATCACCTCGGTTCATATGCAAAAAAAGTAATTCTGAAAACATCCTAAAATCTAAACCATACAAAAAACTAGACTATCCACCCTAATTTCTTCAATGGAAAGAAAATGTCACATAACATTAAACATTTCTAAAAAGATATTATATCACAATAACTAGTTTTGATAGTAGTGATGAAATTGTAATTTTTAATCGATGAATAAATCGCAATTTCTCACCTCCCTGCCGATTTTGGATCATTCTTCCTAGGGGAGAGCATAGGTTCGGTTCAACGGGTTAATGTAACGAATTATGAAACATTCTTGACTAGCAATGAGTCAACCCGACGAATTAAAAATTCACCCCATGTCAACGGTTTGATATAATATAAAATAAAAAATTATTTTTAACTTTAAAATAAAAATATTAATTTGATATATTTCAAATGTGTAAGTTGATGAATTGATTTTTACAGCCAAATCCATGCACTTATTTCTACATGTTGGCCCATTGGATAACCCGTTTGTATGGGTTGGTTGACCCACGCCCACCCCTAATTCTTCCATTGTTGTCCTAAAGTATTTTCAAGGGCATTCATCATCCCAGTGAAACAATATTTTGGCTGTAAATTTTGCAATTTGAATCCTTTTAGGTTTAGTTTGCGGTTGTGGGTTTCGATTTACGGTTGAACGGTTCAAGAAGAGGTTTAGGGGTTGATTTGTTTTTAGGTTTTATGGTTTAAAGATTTTGGGTTTAGGGTTGCGGTATTAGTTTTGGAAAGGATTTAATTTCAATTTAAATGTTAAATTTTTAATCTTGTAAAAATTGTTGTTNATCTTGCATGTTGTTGATGCAACCTAGCAAATTTTAAAATACTATTTTATACAATGATTTAATCCTAAAAACAAAGAAAGAAACTAGTAGGTCTAATTTATTTTACATTTATTTAATTTTCCAAATTAATTAATGTTTAATTCAATGAAATTTACGTGTTTAATGACAAAACCACAAGAATATGTTTCAAACTTCACAGTACTAAATAAGGGTATACACGAACTGAGTTGAGTTAAACCTAAGTGTTTTTTAAACCTCAAATTTGACTCGAAATAGACAAGATTCAATGTTCGAGTTCGAATTAATTAAATAATGTAATTAATACTATAATTTTAAGTGACTCAGAAACCAATTCAACTCAGTTGGTTAAAACTTTTGAAGTTCGAAGTTCAATTCATTAGAAATTTGATATCGAACCGAGTTTGTTGATTACCAAAAAACGAGTTCAAACTCGAACATTAACCTACTCGACTTGAAAGATTCACAAATCGAACAAAGTTCCTTTATATCCCTAGTTCGGGATCACATCGGTTCATATGCAAAAAAAGTAATTCTGAAAACAATGAGTCAACCCGACGAATTAAAAATTCACCCCATGTCAACGGTTTGATATAATATAAAATAAAAAAATATTTTTAACTTTAAAATAAAAATATTAACTTGATATATTTCAAATGTGTGAGTTGATGAATTGATTTTTACAGCCAAATCCATACACTTATTTCTACATGTTGGCCCATTGGATAACCCATTTGTATGGATTGATCGACCCACGCTCACCCCTAATTCTTCCATTGTTGTCCTGAAGTATTTTCAAGAGCATTCATCATCCCAGTGAAACAATATTTTGGCTGTAAATTTTGCAATTTGAATCCTTTTAGGTTTAGTTTGCGGTTGTGGGTTTCGATTTACCGTTGAACGGTTCAAGAAGAGGTTTAGGGGTTGATTTGTTTTTAGGTTTTATGGTTTAAAGATTTTGGGTTTAGGGTTGCGGTATTAGTTTTGGAAAGGATTTAATTTCAATTTAAATGTTAAATTTTTAATCTTGTAAAAATTGTTGTTTTGATTTTGTCAAAACCACCAACCTAAAAAATGAATTTTGTAAATTCAATATAGTATTTTAAAAATGTTAAAAAATAATAATTGTTTTGAATATTTTTAAAAATATTAATTTGTATAATTTGTGTTGGAAAATATAAATTGATTGCAAATATTTAATATTTCGAAGAATAAAAATTAAGTTTTTAAAGATTATTAAATCTGATATAAAATATATGTAATATTTTTAAAAAATTATAAATTAAGTTTCAAACAGTAAGTATATTTGAACTTTGAACATTCCAAGTAAAGTTGCTAGATTCAATGATAGTTAGGGTTTCAGGCCCAGTATTTGATTAGTTGAACAATTAAATACCACCTGATTATTTTTGTTACTTTGTATTCATTTATTATTGTGAAACAACGCTCACGCTAAATTTATTTTTGGACTACTATTATTACAATCTATGACGTATTTATTATAGAAAAATTGCAAGAATCAAGAATCTATCTTTAAAATAGTGTAAAAATTATAAATATCCTTATAGTTTCAAAATTATATCCAAAGTACTTAAAGTTTATATAATATATATGATTAACCCTTTAATTTTTTAAATTTGTAAACACCATACTCTCAAATTTTAAAAATTAAATAGTTGATCACCAAAATTTCAAAATCATTTATATTTGACTATTACGTCCGTTATTTATTTGAGTTTTGTATTAATTAACATATTTATTTCCACATATTGAAATTAATCTATTTTATTTACTACTTTGATAATTAACCTCGAACATATTAAATAATTCAGAATTGACTACGAACAATATCCACATGTTAAAATATTAATTTATCTTAAAATATTTTGTTATTATATTATATATAAATTATATATTGTAGAATAATTTTTATAATTCTGGAAATAAAGATTTTATTTCCAAACAAAAATGAGTTATATAATCCATAATATTCAGACAATTTTTTTGTTTACCAATGCAGATCTATTGTCTCTTTAAGAATTCAACATTTGTAATTAGCATGTGTAATTATGATGATAATTTCCATGTGTAAAAATTAAATATGTACTCAACATGTATTATACATGTATCACACATCAAATTTTTAACAATGGATAATCGATAAAATACGATCACTTTAATTTGACGAATGGTTAATTATAAACTCCTTAATATATTCATAAGCTATATATCAAATCCGTAAACAAAATTAATCAATTTCAACATATGAAGAGATGAATTACACAAAAACTCAAAAAAATAACAGACACAAAAGTTAAATATAAACAATTTATAAACTTTAAAAGCTAACCATGCAATCTTTTAGCTTTGAAAGAATAATGTTTACCAATTCAAAACGTTAGAGGATCAACACACACATTATATAAACGTGATTCGTACACAATTTTCAAACTATAAAATTGTGTCAAGAGCTAATGAGAAATATCACTCATTTATTATATGAGGTGTTCGTATACATGTATCAATTATTAGTATACACAAATATTTTACCGAACCTTGGTATATTCTAATACTCTTATAAATAATTATTTATCAAAAAACATATGACAACATCGACAAATTGTTCATACACTAAACATTAAGTTCTAATTTTAAAATTATTATTTACTGTAGAATAACCCAAAAAGTGTAATAACCCCAAAACCCTTGATACAATAATTAAGTTAAATGAGAATGAAGAAAAAATTCATTTACAAAATCACGTTGTAGCTAAGTTAAGAGTTATGAATTATTTATGTGGCGTTTCCAGGATCCAAAGGCACTACAAAAAAAGCCTATTGATCAGGATAACCACAAAATACAATCTTGCGTCCAAGCCATTATACAAAGAGGAACTTATTATCCTCCTGAATTGGTAAAGGACGCAATTTTAGCATTTACTATGAGCTCAACAAAATTTAAAGAAATAAGATTTTATCAAAAAAAATCCAACGGTTGATATGCTCAGTAGAAGGAGAAGTCGTTTTTGATTGGCTCACGGAGATGAATCCGCTAGCTATAACACCAAATTGGTGTTTAATCTCGTCATTGCATTATCAAAATAAACGGAGAAAAAAATAGGTTTGAACATCAAAATATGGCTTCAGTGTGTGTAACAATCAGATCATTGATTCGAAATCTCACTGAAATCCGCTAAGATAAATGATTTATCATCATAAGCCAAATGATTTTAATAAATGTGGATTTCATAGTGCTCAGACAGCCAAGGGTTTAGTCTTCAACTACAAGATCAGAAACTCTAGTCCAAATAATATTGGATCATCATCGCACGAACACAAATTGAAGTAAAACAATAAAAAATTTTAGAGAAAAACAATGAAGTATTAAATAGAATCGATAGATCTGAAGAAGAATCAAAATCCAAAACAGTATAGAAAACGAGAAACAGAGAAAAATACGAAGGAATCAAACCTCGGCCGATGAAAAGAACTTATGAATGAGCGGCGTTGAGAGGGCAACGTATATTTATCCCCAAATTTCAGGTAGGGGTTTCAAGAATTAGGGTTTTGACTAGGTCTTTATTTTAATTGGGCTTCTATAATGGGCTTGGCTTACTTGACCTTCTCCCTAGTCCATTTTTAAAATTTTGCAGGGAGAGTGCTGGAAATATGTATATTTCCAAACGGGTCCTAAAACTTTCTTATATTTCATCTGATCGGTGCTCTTATCCAAAATTCCTAATTCTAAGCCCTAAATTGGAGCGGATCGACAAATGAGTGGGAGGCCGGTACCAAGAAGGGAGAGTCCATGGGGATTGTCTGATGGTCCTCACAAAGAACCAGTAGCTCATAGATGCAATGATCGTGTTGAAGACGTAATTTATGTGAGTATTCGCATTTCGCCACTGCTTAATTCTTGATTTCATATTTTGGAGATTCGTTTGGGACTAATGTCGCTTGTGATGGTTTTTTTTATGCCTTGGATCGAAATTTAGGGCTATAAGTATGCAATTTTCTTGTTTGGAAAGCGAAAAAGTACAAATGTTTCTGTTTTGTGTCGTAATTGAAGTGAAAAACACAGATTTTTCGTTGTTGGTAGATCCAAATATCCTGCTATTTCTTCAGAATCTTTTGATCTGAATCTAGCCGTCTATACTTTTAGGCTTTATTTGAAGGCAACCCATTCAAAACTATTCCAGGACCTTTCAAGCTTTTCTGGAAGTGCATGCGCTCAAAACCTGGGTACGTGACATAATTTTCTTCTTTCTTTCTTTATGAGGTAAATCAAATTTGGATTTTTGGTGTCTATATTTTTATGATTGTGACAAATGTGATCCCAAAGAATGAAAATTGCAAAATTGATCCTCATACTTGGTATGTTTTGGCAAAACTAGTCCCAAAAATTTAATATCTATCGCAGAATGGGTTCCCAATGTTTTCTTATTTTGGTAAAGAATATCCTCAATCAAAATGAGGTTCCTATTTGCCAAAAGCTTAATTTTTAGATACTAAATATGGCATTACAATATTGGAGGATCAAAACTATGAAGGCGCCATTTTCTCGTGTTTTTTCTGTATTCATTTGATAGTGATATAGAAATGTTGAGAAAAGCAGTGGGTTATATTATCTGATTTGATTATTGGGGGGGTGCAGAGAAGAGCCAATTGAGCCGTTCTTTTACTTGGACTTGGAACCTCCAAAAAGACAACAAGTTGATCAAGACTAGAATTTCTGTATTCCATTGATAGAGGTACTTATTATACATGTTGTTCGGGATAAATGCAATGCAGGATTTTTGTGCTTAGTATTGTTATCATTTGCCTGTTGTCGCATCAGCATCAGCATCAGCATCAGCATCAGCAGTTTCGTTGCTTGATTCTTCATTTGTGTAGTGAAGAAGAATTTTATTCAGTGATCTGTGATATACTTTGCTAGGCTAGTGTTTCGGTGAATTGATTGAATGGAATAATATATAATGCAAGATATCATTGGATCATTTTTTTACTTTTCTTCTTGAGAATTCATTTGATTTTGGTTATGTTGGTTAACCGTTACCCTTGTTGCAACAAAGAGAGTGAAATGGGTGAATGATATTTAATATACAAAAAATTTGATTTCTAATATTTCTTGTTTTTTGTAAAGCTAATTTTTAAAAAGTAAAATTATTCCCCAAATTTACTTATTTTTCAAAATTTAATCCATAATAAAATTAGTTCTCAAATTTTGGAGATTAATTATCATAATTTAAAAAATATTGAAATTATTTTTGCAAATACGAGAATTATGGATGTAAAATTCTCAAAAAGGAAACACTCTTTATTTTGATATCTTCAATTTCTCCAACCATTATTTTAAAACATAAATGTACCGTTTAAATACCTGAATTGCTGAAATATCCACTACAAGATTGGGTATTTGCAGATATATCCATTCGCACCACTTTTCGAGTGAGATGTCAAAGAGGCAGATGAATATATCTGCAAATGCCTAGTTTTACCGTGGGCATATCTGCAAAATAACCAATCTGGAGGTAACTTTTGTTTCCGTGTAGACCAATTGGTGTTTAGTTATTCCACAGAAGCTTCTTTTTTCTCCCCACCCAAGTACCTATAACAAAAACATGAGCTCTAAAATAGCAATACTGAAACAAAAAAAATTCATAAGATCCAATCAAAATTGAAAACGAGAAAATGAAGATCATTTTCCAAACTTTCGGAATTTTCACAAATTTGATTTGTAACGATATATTTAGTTCTCAAACTTTAAGATTTTGATAAATTTGATTCTCTAAGTTTGCAACATTTGACAATTAGATCCCAATATGGCAAAATGGATCCAAAATTATGATTTTGACCAATGATCTCAATTGTCAAAATAAATTTCTAAAACATTTTTAGATAAGATCAATACCCACTAAACTTTGTAGACTAGTTTTACAAAAAATTACAAAATAAGTGGATCGATTTTGCCAGAGAATCACAATTACTGCAATTAGAAAATTTTAGAGATCAAAATTACCAAAATCGTCACCCTTTAACTACATTCTTCCTTCATATGCTCTTTCAATTCCATACTAAAAAATGAACGTTCAACTAGTTAGAAAATAGAGACACCAAAGAATCTTTCGATCAATGAATTTTGCTAACATAATAGTTACGTTCAAGAACTTACCCCTGACTCTTGGCCCAACGAGAGAATTGGTAGAGTTGCACGGTTTCATTAGAGGCATGACAAGCAAGTAATAGATAATTCCGAGGCTGAACCATCCATGCGAACCGCATAAACAATCCCGAATAAATGCACATTGCTGAAATTTTTCATTAAGAATAGCTTAAAATGATTGAAAAAGACACATCGAAATCGAATCAAACCAAAATAGACGACCTCCGGTCATGTTTCCGGAGATCATCTCGGGAGGCTTCTTCATGTCCACAAGACCCTGAGGAGAAATCTCATGTTATTATAATAATGCACAAGGGGATAAAGAGGCAATTAACAATTGAAATAGAAACATACTGCAAACACAAAACCCCAGTTAGCTACAGGGCCCCAAAAATGAGTTGTTTTAGGGCCAACTGAACTGTTCCAAAAAGCTTTTAATTGAGATGCCATAAATGACTAAATCAACCTGCAAATAAGAAAATGGAAGCATATGAAAAAGATAAATATGGCGGTCTTTGTTGAAATATGAACAATTGTCTTCTATCGGAAGTGGGATATAAGTTGGATTGGTTTATAAGAGGGGGATTGTGGACCATTGTAAATGACTCGTTAAAGTCTTTTACGGTGTAATCTCATCCTCTTATATGTTATTTTCAAATATACTCCTCACATGAAATTGACCCAACTCTACAAATTTAATATAGCATAGGAGTGGATTTGAAAAATCCCTAGTGACCTTGCCGGTGTTAGTCCGGCTTAATGAAATTGACCAGCTGGTATCCACCGGTTTGAATAGTTAAGTCCTACTTGTAAGGTGATTGAACTTGAGGGGAGTGTGTGTTGAAATATGAACAATTGTCTCATACACAAGTGTGATATAAGTTGGATTGTTTATAATAGAGGAATTGTGAACCATTGTAAATTACTTGTTCAAGTCTTTTACGATGTTGTCTCATCCTCTTATACGTTATATCCGTGCACACTCCTCACGTAAATTGATCCAATTCTATAAATTTAAGAGTCTTATTTGAACAGGATAAATGGATACATCAAAGAGGGTATGTTATGCACAACTACTAAAAGCATTTTAGCACAAATAGAAATAAAAAAGAGTAGAGTTTTTAGAAATGAGATTTCACATTTAAGTAACAGTTTTGATATAATAACTTCATTAGAACTGAAAAAATAAGAAAATTTTAGTACAATCTCGAGCATCAACAGTTTTGGATTAACGATAACAACATAAATCGAAAATTTAAAGCATATACAATCCGCAGAGTGAACAAAATTCAAAAAGTCAAGGTACTTTACAGTGTTTAAGGAGACAGATCTAAACCTAAAAAATTACATAATACAAAGAAGAAGAGAAATTAAATCGAAAACATGATGGATTGAGGAGATATATGTTACGAACCCAGCTACTTATTATCTAATCCATTCTAATCTCGCAGGTTCATTCAAGGAAAAGATCAAGGAAACTCAAGAATCAGCCACACAAAAAGAAGAACGCTGTAACGAAAAGAATTCCAACGAGAAAATTAAAGAAGGTCATACCGATCCTGGAGACGTTAACTGTCCGGACAACATCAACAATTGGGCCTAATCAACACAGCCCAATTAAGAAGACAGAAGACTTCTGCTTTTGCTTTTGACAACGGTTATATAACCGTTGAGTAGATCAGAGTATAAAACACCTGTATTTTGCTACGCTAGACTTATCGAGAATGAATTTATCTAAACTCTCTCATCTCCCTCATCCTATTTTCTCCCCCTTTCATCTCTAATTCTTCCTCCTTTCGTCTACATCTTCCCCCCTTTTTCAAGCTCTTAACAGTGGTATCGGAGCCGGTAAGTATCGGCAATCAAACTGGGGCAAAAAAGAAGAAACCAGGTTAAGCTTAACCAGAGGTCACTCACTGAAAATATCGAAGATACAGACTGTCTGGAAGCCTTCATGCCGAACCAAAATCTAGCCAACACAGATTTTCAAACACAGTTGGATAAGGTTCATCTGGATCTCCAAACATCGGTTCAAGCTTTAGAACAGCGTATGGAACGTAATATGAAGGAAAATCAAGAATCTATTCAAAATCAATTCGCATCCTTTTGTTTACAAATGTGAACCATTATGGAGGAGAAATCTATTCTGGGCCAAGGAAGTGTTCATTCTTCTTTACCAAAATCAGTTCCATAAGAAAACGCTAATCGACCTACTCAAGATTGGTATCGAGGACCCAAGTTGGACCTACCCTCGTTCGACGGTACTGATCCCAGGGCATGGTTGAGAAGGATCATACAATATTTCACAGTCATGAAGCACATACCAAAGACAGATTGGTTAACCTACGCTACGATTACATTCACAGGAAAAGCCGACAAATGGTTACAGGGTTACAGAGCGCTATCTTCTTCTTCCGACTGGGACTTATTTGTGAGAGCATTACTGAAACGCTTTGATTCATCCCACCTCAGGAGAGTATTAGCTGATTTCATGCACATGAAACAAGAAGGAACCTTAACAGATTACTTGGACAAATATGAAGAGCTCAGGAGTCACGTAGCGGTGTTGCATCCCAATTTTACGGCTGAAAACTTCATAACTGTCTTAATTGGAGGACTCAAGGAAGAGTTACGGGTAGCCGCTACTTTTGCCGACTTACATTCTGAAGAGGATATTGTCGATTTTATAAGGGCCAAGGACGAAGAATTCTCAGCCCTCAGGAGAACTATCCCTTCCACCCAAACCAGCCGGAATTCTGCCCTTATTACCACACCTACTCAACCAAAAATTCCAAATCCTATTCCATCAATTACTCGCCCAAGATTTCCGAGACATCTTATCCCTGATGATTTAGCACGAGAAAGATTCGAAAAACGACTTTGTATTAAATGTGGCGCACCATACTCCAGGGATCATCGCTGCTCAACCAAGCAATTGTATCTAATGGCTGCAGAAGATGAAGAGGTGATTGAACAAGCAGAATTAACACCTCCCATCATCTTAGATGCAGGATCATTTGAAGAACAGTTCTCGAAACCAATCATCTCCACTCCCCATTTATCCATCAACGCTATCCACGGAGAATCCACGGAAAGTCACTTCCGTCTCATAGGCCACCACGGATCCAGAAACATTCTCATCTTGATAGATAATGGGAGCACAACCAGTTTTTTAGATGAAAAGTTTGCCACGTCTCTCAATCTTATTACTGTGTCTGCCCCTCCTTTATCGGTTGCCACGGCCAGCGGCCATCGCACAATTAGCGACAAAATATGCAAGGATTTATGCTGGACTATGAATTCCTTCCAATTCTGTTTTGACTTCAGGTTGTTCAACCTAAACGGAGCGTATGATATGATCTTAGGAGGAAACTGGTTACGAAGATATGATCCGGTTTCACAAAGCTATCAAACTATGACTTATACGGTTCACTCTGATGGTCGGCCCTTATCTATTCCCTGTATTGGATCATCAGCAGAATTATCGTTGATAAGTGCTCATCAACTCCAAAAATCTCTTAAATCTTCAGACGTATGTTGGCTCGCTCAATTATTCCATATCGAATCATCCCCTATAAACTCACTTCCATCTGACCATCAACTTCAGTTGCTGCTGGATCAATATTCTGGGATTTTCAAGGAACCTGATGAATTACCTCCCAGGAGAGATATCGAACATAGCATCACCCTTATCCCTGATGCAAAACCAAAAAGGTTTCCCCNTGATGATTGCAGGGGTAATGTTGTCATTTACTTTTAAAAGGACAAAAATTTAAGGGAACTAGAAAATTATCTAACCTGCAGCTCGAATTAGGCTAGGCCTCGTTTAAGGCCTAGTCCAGCCCACATTACAATTTGTAAAATATAATAATGAATTTGTATTAAATATATTTACCAAACTCATTATATCTATTCATTTATAACTTAAAGATCAAGTACTAATTTAAAAAAATATTTTTGTTGTATGAGTGTATACAAATAAAGCTATACATGCTTGTATAGTATTTCGGAAATATAAGGTGTGGTCAATGTTCTCAAATACACTCCGTTCCTAAATTGGTGTCGAATCACTATTAATATTTTAAAAATGGAATGTTCAATGCAATGTTCTTATATAAACGGGACATGCAGAACGAGTACAAGTAAATGAGCTTATTTCATGATTTGATCTAGTCCACTATGGTCTATGAATAGTATTAAAGTTTGACTAAAACACTGCTCCATCTAAAAGAGATAAACTCCACCTAAGATGTATGAGTCTGATCCACAATGTGGCCAGACCCATGAACATAAACAAGGGAAGAAGCGGTTTCCATGACTGATCGGATCGAGTCTATAGGCTTATAAAGAGGATCAATCCTTAGACTTATAACGAGTCTGATGAGATCAACGGGGCACACGGATGTTAAGGTAAAATGAAGGATGAACAATCAAATTGAATGTTACCGATTTTTAAGAATCTAACAATTACTATTGACGACGAAAGGGGGGAGAAAAGATACTTAGGCGATGAACAAATCTATAAATACAAGATTGTGACTAATTAAAATGGTTCATTTTCTTGATCTCGAGCTTTCAAATTCCCTTTGTTAATCATATATTGCAATTAGATTCTCTTGGCTCATGTACGCTATTATTATAGTGATTTTGTCGAAATCTTATTCTCTCGACATCATGGTTTTTACTTTGGGGGTATTCCACATAAAAATTCATGTATTATGAATTTGTATTATAATTTAAGTTGTTTCCACAACAAAAAAACATAAAATCTTATTGCCATACAATCTTGGATGAGTTTTAAAACTCTTATTGCCACCCGTGGGTGTATTCCCATCATATCGGGTTTTAACATGGATTCTATGAGGTTACAAATTATATAATAATAATAAAGTAAAAATATCTCGAATATATTATCAATACGAAAGTTGAAATTATTTGTATCCATAACATATGATAAGGATGGCATTAGCCTTATTATCAATACACATACAAGAAGCATCTAAACATCTAATGCTTAGCCTTCTTAAGAGTAGTAAAAGAGCCAGAAGAAACCTCAACTTCATCATACCTTTGAAACAAGTAAGCCAAAAACAAAGCTGCCGTTATCGGCACGATATCTCGACCTGGGCATTGCTTATTAGATACCGATGGTCCCTCGATTCCGTTTTGCGGACCATTCGACCAGTACAAATATTTC
Organism: Utricularia reniformis; assembly: GCA_009725065.1. Classification (NCBI taxonomy): domain Eukaryota; kingdom Viridiplantae; phylum Streptophyta; class Magnoliopsida; order Lamiales; family Lentibulariaceae; genus Utricularia; species Utricularia reniformis. The sequence continues at coordinate 63,326 of RWGZ01000965.1, forward strand.
AACAATTCATCACCTTCTTTAGCCTTAGTGAACCTATTGTATACAAATTCCTCAGGATTCAAGAACACTTTAGGATCTCTCATAACTAGTGGTTGATAACCACATAGAAGCTCACCTTTTTCGATCTCGAAAACGTTATCATGGGATCGAAGATCGAAGCTTTTACGAGCTCGACCGAATTGCATTGGGACAGGAGGGTTCATACGAAGCGTCTCGTATACGAATGAATTGACGAGTTCCATTTGATTCACGGATTGAAAACTAAGTTCTTTGTTTGAGAGTGTGTCTCTTACTTCTTTTTTAAGTTCATTTTGAACTTTTTTGTCACTAAGATTGGATATTAAAGAGGGAAGAAAGATTGAGAAGCCACCATAAGCATTGAATCCTAATATGAATAGAAGATTGTGTATGGCTTCTTCTTCGGTGAGATTGAAATCGGATTGGGCTCGTTGTAGAGTTGTAACAGCTTCGGTACGAACCCAATTCGAGAGCTTCTCGTAATCCGATTTAACTAACCAAAATGGGAATCTAAATGAGTGGAGAAATATTTCTTCAAGAGGTTGTAGAATGTTGATTGGAATAATAGGCATGAGCTGTAAAGCTAACCATTTGTTTATCATGAAGTAGCCGGATTGTTGAATTTCCGGTGAGGCGGATGTGTTAGCACCAAGGAGGGTGTCGCTTAGGAAAGTGAAGAGGAATTGTTGGATTGAGGTGAAGTAAGCCGCGTTTTGTCCGGCGGCGAGGTTGGTGTCCAGAGAATCGAACATTACGTCGAGGTTTGATATCATCGATGATAACCATTTTGTTGAACTACGCTTTAGAATGTCTTGAGCGAAGCTCTTCACCTATACGAGTTAGATATAAGATCACCAGATATGACTCTAAAAATGAGTAGATATAATAAGTTAATGTTTAAGTGATATTTAAATTAAACAATTAAACAATTAAACCATGAGATTGTGTAAAAATGATATTTCAAACTTTGAAAATTGTAAAAAATATGATTTAAATTTTAAAAAATCGTGGAAATATCTATAAGCTTTATAAATGTATATTCGATATTTCAAGAACCAAAACTCTAATGTCCATTAATATTTTGCATATTTAAAATATACAAATCTTCAAAACATTAATTGACATTAAAATCAATCTTAAATTGTTTTGAATTTTGAGATCAATTACTCACTTATAGAATGCAGAAAACAATTCGAACATTAACATACTTTGATATACTATTTTTAAATTTTTAAATTAAATCATTTTATAGTTTGAGGTATCTCCTAATTTTCTTGTTAAGTTTATAAATACAAAAAAGGAAAAGAGAATGAAATAATTATAAATTATAAAATAATTTTATGTAAAAATTAGGAATGAGAAAGTCACCGTTAAAAATAACAAGACAAAATGTGTGTACCTGAGAGTGCTTAGTTTCAGAGGAATCAAGATAAGCGCAAACCCTAATTCCGCCGGTAAATCCGACGCTAGGCATGAAATCTCCGACGAGAACATTCGCCTTCTCAACAAATTCCATATCAAAGAGGTGCATGAAAGAATTCACATCGAGAACCGCCACCACACGCGGATCCACGCCGGTGAAGAACGGAAACGCCGGCGGCACATTTGTCCTGAAAACTGTACTATTATACCTTTCGATCCTCGTCTTGAAGAAACTCTCCGGTCCTTGGAACCAGAAATACTGTAGCTTATCGGACATCGGTCCGATCACCGGCCAACCGTGACTTCCAGGTATCGTCGATCGCTTGAGAAGCGGCGGTGTAGACGGCACAACTGTCATTGATAGCAGCATTTTGCTCTGTGTTGTAAATGGCTTTGGAGTTTGTTTTCTCCTTTGTTTTCTTCTAATACAGCTATCAGATATTTTATTGATTGGGGGGACCAATGGGCACGTTTTTTTCAAGGTTGTGTTTAACGTGGGGGGTATTTATAGTTATTAAATAATAATAATAATATTTTCTTTACATCCCGATTTCATTGCAGCCTTAAATTCGCTATCCTTTGAACCGTAACATAGGATACAAATTGGATTAGGGAGATGGACACCTAAAAAATCTTGTTAGAATTATATAATCTAGTCGAAATTATGATAAAAGTGTGCACGGATATAACGTATGAGAAAATAATACTATACAGTAAAAAACTTGAATAAATCATTTAGTATAATATCAATTACCTCTTATAAATCAATCAAAAAACATTCATTATTTCATTTTCCAATGTGGGTATGTCATATTTCAACAAATATGTGTATATTGGGCAACAAAAATCAATATGTCAATATGATCAATGGATTGATATGAGCAAAATTATTATTTTAATGTTTATTTGTACAATTAAAATTTAATTTTTTATGTTTATAATTTATATTATATCAATTCGTTCACGGATTAAACCAAACAAAAACCATTAGGTTGACCCGTTGACGAGTCAAGAAAGCTTCCTAACAAATTGGGTCAGACTCGTGCCCTATCCTAAATTTGACGGGTTGATCAGGTTACTCGATTCAATCCATCCAAACGTTTAGTATTTGGTTTAAAGATTTTGCATTTGGTTTGTATTTAATTCTATACTTTATAATTCGGTATATAATAGGATTGATTTTAGATTGAAAATCTCCGACCTTAAACAATCCATTTGACCCTAAATTAAATATATTATTTGATCTATTTAGAATTTTATTATTTATTTGGAATAATTATATTAATATTATTGAACTAAAAATTAAGAGCCCAAAAGACACCATTTAAGTGTAATTTGACTTCTAATTTATAAATAGAGTAAATATATTTAAAAAAATTTTGAAAAATTTGCGAAAAAAAAGAAATCTAGAAAATATAATGGGTGTGTTCTGCACAAATTCTGGAAAGTAATTTATGTAGAAATAGAAATACAAATACAAATACAAATATAAATACAAATACAAATACAAATACAAATACAAATACAAATACAAATATAAATTATGAGTGTTTTGTAATATTTTTAGAATGGACAAATAATGTATAAAAATAGATGCGTGTTCTGTTGTATAAATAGAATGATAATTTATTTGTTAATCAAATTATTTTTCTACCCTTAGATTTAGTAAATAATAAATTATTAATCGAAAATTTATCTGATTACCACAAAATATGATATTCAACAAGATTACATTTGAGATGATAACCCAGCTCTGCATCGTTTAAACCCTAATTTTTCAATAAACATACATTGAAATAATTTTTTTTTCTATTTTTGTCTAAACCATTATGTTTCCATAAATTTACGTGTAAACAATTGTGTCACGATTGTTTCTACTTAGATAGAAATGCAGTGTTGGATATATGATGCAAATGTTGGATTTATCAATGTTTTCATATTGGTCTGGAATTCCGTATCGGTTCGGAGCGGTACGATCGATATACCTCCGGTATACCGACGGTTACCAGATTTATTTTTTTAAAAATAATATTTAATTATTTTTTAGGATTGAACCCGAAAAATTCGAAAATCGACCCTAATGCCCCGGTACCCGACGGTACCAAAAAATTAACGGTGAAGCCTCGTTATTTGACGGTATACCATTCGGTATGAAAACATTGATATTTATTATGAATCTCTCATACCTTGCGTAGAGTCTGTCTTCAAACTTCAAATGTCAAAAATTATATAAAAAATAAATAATTATATTTTAATCATTTCAAAAACTAGAAGTTGAAGTTGAAATTAAAAATAAGGTTTATGTTGTTTTTTATTTGTAGTTATAAATTGAGAAGTATAAATTTTACTTATATAAAAGTAGAATGAGAAATAAGATATATTCTGCAACTTTCTTAATTTCTATTTATATATATAATAATCTCATGATTATGTAATTTAAATTTCTTTCAAATATATATGGTTGATATATATTAATAAATACTAACAAACATATATGAGTCTAATATACACTCACGATTACCTAACTAAAATTTATACCCAATATATATAGTAGATTTACCAATTCTTCGTGATTAGCGCATCGGTTTTAGCCTTTCTACCTTATATTCAGAATGTCCTTTTGCTGATTTACCAGTTCTTCGTCATGTCCCGTGATTAGTATATCATCCATATGTATGGATACAATTACTTTCTTTTGATTGGGGTTTTCCAAAATATATAAGGTAGGATCACTCTTGCTTTTCTTGAAGCCATTTTCCAGAAAATGTTTATCAATTTTGCTATATCACTCTCTTGGTGTTTGTTTCAGGTCGTAGAGAGCCTTTTTTAATTGCAAAACTTTGTCTTCATGTCCTACTACAAATCCGGGAGGTTGCATGATATATATTTCTTCTTGTAGGTCTCCGTTGAGAAAGGTTGATTTTAGGTTAAGATGATACATTTTCTAGTTTTTGCAAGCTGCCACGGCAATCAAAAGCTTAATAGTATCAAGCCTAGCTACCGGTGCGAAGTTTTCAGTGTAGTCTATCCCTTCCTTTTGTGAGTACTCTTTCACTACAAGTCTTGCTTTCAATTTATTCAGAGATCCATCAGAGTTTAATTTCGTTCTGAATATCCACTTGATGTTTATTGGTTTCTTCCTTGCGGGTTTTGTTACCAATGTCTAGGTTTTGTTTTTCTATAACGCTTAGTTCAGTTTCCATTGCTTCTCGCCATCCATTGTGTTGTAGAGTTTGCAGTAGATTATCATGTTCTTTTACCAATAAACATCTTCTAAGTATATCACTGTTCGTCTATAACCTCTGATTGGAGATTCTTCTTCTGAACTTTCATTTTCAGGTTGGTTCTGGATGCCCGAATCTGGTGAATTTGGTTTCAGATGTATGTCAAATGTATTTTCTTCATTTTTCTCACAAACAGAATGTTCCTTTTCATTGTCTGGTTGATTTTCCAGCATTATATTTGTGCTTTCCTCATTTTCCAATGATTCAGAGACTCTAATTTGTCTTTCAGTATGTTCAGAGTTGCTGGAAAAATCTGAAATGTTGTCTTCTGAAGGATTTCTTAATTCCTCTGGAGAATTGCTTGGTTGTTCATCTTCAACTGTTGTTTCTGTTATCTTTTCAGGTATGATAGCTTGCACATTTTGTGGCTTTTTCAATTTTTCTGAAGCTGCACAAGAAGGAAAAATCTTTTGAATATATGTTCCAATGATTTTTAGCTCATTTTCACGAGTTTCTTCGTTCGAATTCCATTCCCAGCTTTTGATTTCATCAAATACTGCATCCCTGCTAATGACAATTTTGTTCGTATATTTCTCTCGAATTTTGTTAGCATATAAGTTTAATTTTTTATACCCTTTTGTTACCTCACTGTACCCCATGTGGATGCCTATTTGTTTCTTTTGATCCAACTTTGTTTGTTTTTCTTTTGGGATATGGAAGAAGAATATGCTACTGAATATCTTTAAATGCTCAACACTTGGAATTCTATTGTGCCATAGCTCATAGGGTGTTTTGTAATCTTCAGTGCCTTTTGTTGGAAGCCTATTCAGAAGATATACATCAGTGTTCACTGCTTCTCCCCAATATTTGATTGGTATTTTCTTTTCATGCATTAAACATCTAGCCATGTCCATAATCGTTCTGTTTCTTCTTTCACTTGCTCCGTTTTGTTGAGCTGCGTAGGGAGCAGATAATTGGTGTACAATTTCTTCATCCGAACATATGTTTTCTAGTTCCAAAGATGTATATTCTCTATCATTGTTAGTTCTTAAATATTTAATTTTTTCTCTTTTCTTGTGTCTTGAATATTTTTAGGCACTTCGCTGCTTCAGATTTATTTGCCACGAAATATACTCAATAGAATTTTGAGTAGTTATCTACAAATTTTATAAAATATTTGTTTCCTGCCGGGGTTGGAGTGCTCATTGGTCCGCATACATCGCTGTGCACTAGTTTTAACTTTCTTGTGGCTGTCCAGGTATTATTTCCGAATGGTAGTTTGCATAATTTCCCTTTTTGACAGATTTCACACAAATCATGCTCGGAGGTAATGTTTGGTACTCCATCCACCAGCTACTGTTTTTGCGCTTTATTTAGTGAGTAGAAATTGTGGTGACTGAATCTCTTGTGCCATAAGGTGGCTTCTTCCTTAACAGTCATGTACATCATACTGTTTTTATTTCTGGATTCTTGAAACTTTATGAGGAATTATTTGTTTTGCATCTCTATAGTCAGCCGAATTTTTCTGGACGCTTGAATGATGTCACATCTATGTTGGTGGAAGATTATTTCCAGTTCCTTTTCCATAAGTTGTCCAATACTTAGTAAGTTATAAGAGGCTTGAGGTACGTAGTAGGTTCCTTTGATGTCCAAGTAATGCTCTTCAGTTTCTAGTCGGACAGTTCCACCTATGTATTGAAATAGAGTTTTCATCAGCTATCTCTATGGTTTTTCCGAATATTGATGCATAGTTTATAAATAAGGAGTAATCGTTGGTGATGTGGTTGCTGCAACCACTGTCCAGCAGCCATAAACCTTTATTTTTTAGATTTGTTGTGGATGCACAAATAGAGATTTTACACAAGGAGTAGATGTCAATGATTTCTTTATCTTTTTGTAAAGTTATAGAACACATAGCTTTTGTGATTTGCTCAGATATTTCAGTGTGTGCTTTTCCGTTCAATATAACCTATCCTTTCTTCAAGCATACTCTCTCTATGTGTCCTTTTTCATTGCAGATGGAGCATGTTTTTTTTGGATGCCAAAAGCAGTTCTGAGGCTCATGATTCATCTGTTTGCATCATGGACATGGATGGTAAGATCTGATTTTTTCCTTTACATTCTGCTTGTTGTAACTATATGTTCTGAAAGCTCCTTCTCTTTCTTCTTTAGATTTGCATCTTTTTATTCTGAGCTCAGCACTATGTAGGGTATCTAATAGTTGCTCAGGAGTGTAGTTCTTTATATTTCCTGAAGATTCCACAGAGACTATAACATTGTTGAAGGTATTTGGTAGAGCATTCATTATTTTTTCTTTAATTCTTCTGTCATCAACAGTTGCACCAAGGTTTCGTAGGTTTTCCACGATTGCATTCAGTGATTCAGCCAAAGTAGTTATGGAATTTTCTGGTTTTAGCTCTAGGTTGTCGAGCAGGCGCCACTACAAGTTTATTTCATTTTCCAATTTGTCAGCAGTAATAGTGTATGTCTTGGCTTTTGCTTCTTTATTTTTTCTTTAAAGATCAATGGGGATTGAAGTTTCCTTCTCATTTTCTTTTCCTTCAAAAACATTCCATAGTTCTAATGTGTCTAGATGAGTTTGCATTTTTCTTGCCCATACTCTGTAATCTCCTTTGCCATTGAATGTAGGTGGTTGTATGTAAGCTGAAGCCATTGTTCCTTAAACACATAAAAACAGTGAAGGTATAACTTAATATGGTAGGATTTATAGGGTTGTTTGTGGTTTTAATATTTAGTTTGTGTTGAATCCCACAGCTGTCACCATGAAAGGATTCGTGTAGCTACCCAACTAGAAGCCTTTGATTTTATGCGTTGATTTTGATATGAATATAGATATGGATCTTTTGACTTGAAGCATGATGTAATGTTCAAAAGAAAAGTTACTGGTATGAATCTAAGTTCATCTATTTATACAAGTTTTGTATCTAGCCGTTATAATTTGAAGAGGATTTGAACGTTGGAGTATCTTGTAGCCGTTGCTACCTATCATCAATTTGGTTTCTGAATTTTTGTTGATTCTCTTCTTCTGCAGCTCTGTTATTTCTTCTTTTGCACAACAACATCATCGTCCTTTGAGTTGTGATTTATTGGGATGGCCTTTTGTTCTTTATTTTTTATCCAATTTGAGGTATTTGTAAAGGTGGAGGAAGTGCGGAAACGGTTATTGAATATGAAAAGAATATCTTATTGAATGAATAACCAAGCGATGTATTTATACAAGTAAAATAATGTATCTAAACTGTTGCTAATCTACTGTATAATTAATAAATGCAATCTTAACATGCCCCCCTCAAGTTGGTGTGTCCGTCGGGAAGTTTAGAATACCCAACTTGGAACATAGGTCGTGAAAGTGATGAACTCCGAGACGTTTAGTAAACACATCGGCAAGCTGAGATCGTTTTGGAATGTAACGAAGATCGATAAAACCATTCTTGCAATTTTCACGAACTAGATGGCAATCAATCTCCAAATGCTTTGTCCTCTCGTGAAAGACCGGATTAGATTCGATTTGGATGGAAGATTTATTATCACAATATAAGGGGATGGCCGTGTCAATCGAAACCTGCATGTCTGTGAGGAGAAAGGAAAGCCATTTAAGTTCACATACGGTAGAGGCGAGGCTCCTATATTCAGCTTCCTTAGATGATCATGCCACAGTGGTTTGTTTCTTCGTTTTTCACGATACAAGTGCTCTCCCAATAAAAACACAAAAATCTGTGACTGATCGTCGTGTGTTCTTGCATGTAGCCCAATCTGCATCACTGAATCCACTTAAATCAATGAGATTATTAGCAGGATAAAATAACCCTTTAGAAGGGTTACCTTTGAGATAACGAACATTGTGTAGAGCGGCTTCCCAATGATCATCCAATGGTGACTGCATGAATTGACTTAACACATGGGTAGCATGAGCTAAATTAGGTCTAGTGAAATTCAAATATAGGAGCCGTCCAACAAGCCTTCTATTTTGGCTTGGGTCAGATAATGGAATAGATTTATCATTAGCCATTGGAAAGTTTGGTGGTAGAGGCGTGGAAGTGGATTTAGTGTTGTGGAGACCAGCATCCATGATGATATCTTATATATATTTCTGCTGGTTGAAGAATAGGCCATCTTCGGAGTATGCAATTTCCAACCCGAGAAAGAACTTAGCTTGTCCAAGATCCTTTATGGTGAAAAGCTTGTCCAAATATAGTTTGACAGCATCAATCTTTGATAGAGAATTACCAATGATCAAGATGTCATCAACATAAACTGTAAGAGTCATGAAATCGTCATCCTGATTCTTCAAGAGAAATAGACAATGATCGTGTCTGGATTGATGAAATCCAAATAGTAGCAATTGTTTGGTGAGCTCTTGATTCCATTGTTTTGATGTTTGTTTGAGACCATATAAGGATCTTTGAAGAAGACATACCTCATCGGGTTTGTGTTTGTTATAGCCATCGGGTATGTCCATGTATACCTCTTCATCAAGATAGCCGTGGAGGAATGCGTTGTTGATATCAATCTGATGAATTAATAATTTGCGAGATGCTGCAACGGCAAGAAGGAGTCGCACTGTACTTGCTTTGGCAACGGGGGAGAAACTGTCCGTGATATCAATTCCCTCAGTCTGATGAAATCCTTTTGCGACTAATCGGGCCTTGTAGCTTGGTTTTAAATACCCATTTTGTGACTAATGGGACCAAACGCCATGTGTGATTTTTCTCCAATGCATGAAGTTCATCAAGCATCGCCGACTTCCATTCTCGTCTACCGAGGCCTCAAAATAATTTTTGGGTTCTTGAACAGTGTCCACATTGGCCAAGAAAGCGAGATAGTTAGTTGAAAATTGAGGGGGTTGTGAGGGTAAAGAGCGGTAGGGAGATTAGAAATTTCAAATTGTGGGATGGTGAAGTGGTGGTCATAAGAGTGGTAAAATCGTTGAGCCAAACGGGTGGATTGGTATGGCGTGAACTGCGTGTTAGCTTTTAATGGATTTCACGATTCGTTTTACCAATTAAACTTAGCAAATACTAGATGCGGAATGGGAAAAAGAACATATCAAATTTTACTTGGAACCCGAGTACCGGGAGAAAACCACGGACCACCTCCTGGTCAATCCACTATCATGAAAATAACACAAAGATTACATTCACAAGAACTATCGAGTTCTTGTGCAACTTAAATCAAAAGACACAACAGAAAGTTCCAAACCAGAACCTACTCCTCGTGCTCCCTGCTATTCTCTGATAAACCCTAATAAGATGATAATCCACATTAAGGCGGCTAACACCCATTATATAATGGTTGCAAGTGGGCTTTAGGGTTAAGGCCCACTAATCATTGTCAACTCCACTCAGTGTACTCCTTCGATTGATCGACCGTCACACCGAAGCATGCTGCTCTCAAAGCTGGAACCTGATACCGATCGTCACTTCAATGTCGATCATACTCAGACTGTCGATCGTCCCTTTCCATGAAAAGTGCCGATCGCCCCAACAATCTCCTCCTCCAGCCTTAGAGTGCATTGCCGATCACTGATAGGTCTTTCCAATCTGTCCCAGCCCAACCTGTATGAAACAGAACTAATGCTTCTTTGTACTCACTACCTTAGTGAGCATATCTGCCGGATTTTCCTCAGTATGTATTTTCTTCAACTGCAAAGTCTTCTCAATCACTGCATCTCTAATATAGTGGAATTTTACATCCACATGTTTCGTTCTGGAATGAAATGTTGGGTTCTTAGTGAGCTCCAGTGCACTCTGACTATCACAATGTATTATCGGTTCCATAGCAAAACCGATCTCTGAGAGCCACCTCTTCAACCACACTATATCATTTCATGCCTCCGTGATTGCCATATACTCTGCTTCTGTGGTCGACAAGACCACACATTTCTGTAACCGAGCACCCCAAGAAATGGTTGCTCCTCCGATTACTGATACAAATCCTGAGGTCGACTTCCTCGATTCTAATTCTCCAGCAAAATCTGCATCACAGAAAACACTCCAGTTTCAACTCCTCCCCAACTCGATATCTTAGACCAATCTCCTTGGTCCCCCTTCAAATATCTCAAAAGCCACTTGGCTGCTTCCCAATGATCCTTCCCGGGATTCGACATATATCTACTCAGCACTCCAACAACAAAGGCAATGCCTGGTCTTGTACACACCATCAAATACATCAAACTGCCGACCAAAGATGCATATGGTACGGTCGACATTTCCTCCTGATCGGCCTTGGTGGTCGGACAAGAACTCTTACTCAAATGAAATTGAGCACGCATCGGTATACTGACTTCCTTTGCATCCCGCATGTTGAACTTTTTCAGCGATTGTTCAACATATCTCTGCTGATGAACGACAATCTCCCTTCTCGCTCTATCTTTGACGATCGACATCCCAAGGACCCTGTTGGTCGGCCCCAAGTCTTTAATCTCAAATGCTTTTGATAACTGGGCTTTCAAAACCTTGATCAATCTCATATCCTGACTGATCAACAATATGTCATCGACATAGATAAGTAACAGAATAAATTTGTTATTGTCGATGGTCTTCCGGTACATGCAGTGGTCTTCCTTAGACCTCTCAAACTTGCTTTCATTCATTAAATTATCAAACTTCATGTACTACTGTATTGGTGACTGTTTGAGACCATATAGACTCCTCCTAAGTCTGCACATCTTACCCTCGTCTCCTTTCTTCACAAACCCCTCGGGTTGCTCCATATACAGCTCCTCAACATCTCCATGCAAGAAAGCTGTCTTTACATCCATCTGTTCGACTTCCAAGTCGAACTGTGCAGCGAGCGCCAGAGCCGCTCTGATCGACACAAGCTTCACAATCGGACTGAACACTTCATCAAAATCAATTTCTTTCTTCTGATTAAAACCCTTCACCACTAATCTTGCTTTATACCGAACGCTCCCATCAGGTTCCAATTTCTGCTTGAAAACCCACTTTTTCGACAACGGCCTCCTCCCGACCGGTGCTTTCACCAATTCATATGTCTGATTCTTTTCAAGTGAGGCGAGCTCCTCATGCATCGCCTTTTTCCATCGGTCACTGTCCCTCATACTCAAGGCCTCCTTGTATGTCTCAGGTTCTCCATGTTCCGAGACAAGTACATAGTCACTTGCTGGATATCTATTAGAAGGATGCCTAGCTCTCGTACTCCTTCTTACTTCATCCATTGGAACTTCAGGCTCTTGTTTAGGAGCTTCAGTAGGTGCTTTAGCATCAACAACATCGTCATTTGCATTGTCGATTGGCGGTGTCAACTCTTCATCATTAGTGTCGATCGGCAATGCCGATCGGTCTTCCTCCGTGTCGGTCGACAATGTCGACCGGGGTTTTTCAGTGTTCACAGAGTCCATCCCCTTGGACCCAGAAGTCATATCGGTGATATTTTCATCCTCAAAAAATACTACATCCCTCAACCTTATGAATTTCTTCTCAGTCGGATTCCAAAGCTTGTAGCCAAATTCATTTTCACCATATCCCATAAATACTCCGGTCTGGGAATGTGAGTCCAATTTCTTCCTTTGTTCATTCGGAACCAATATTTTGACCTTGCACCCGAACACTCTCAAGTGATTATACTTCGGTTTTCTCTGGAATCAAAGTTCATCAGGAGTCTTAAAATCAATAAATGCCGAAGGGGATCTGTTTCTCAGATAACAGGCGGTCGACAATGCTTCTCCCCCAAATCTCTTCGGCAACTTTGCAGTAGCGAGCATGCATCTCGCCTTATCAAGCAGTGTTCGGTTTAGCCATTCGGCTATCCCATTGTGTTGCGGTGTTCCTGGCTATGTCCTTTCATGTCTGATCTCATTCTCCTTGCAATACAAATCAAACACCGATAATGTATACTCACCTCAATTATCACACATTAAGCAAATCAACTTCTTCTCAGTCTCTCTTTCAACCATGTGCTGGAATTCTTTGAACCTGATGAACGCCTCAACCTTGGTTCTAATCGGATATACCCAAGCTTTCCTTGTGGCATCATCCACAAATGATACAAAATATTTCTTGTCACTGAATGTCTCCACATCCATCTCCCCACACACATCGTTGTAGACTAATGCAAGAGGCTGTGATTTTCTGGTCGACTTAACTTGGAATGCAACTCTGTGTTGCTTCCCTTCCAAGCAGTCTTCACATCGGCTCAGCATAGAGTTCCCGTTCGACAGAAGTCCATCCTTCGTCAAATATGTAAGCCCTTCGGCTCTCAGGTGGGCTAGTCTCTTGTGCCAAGTATCCAAAGAAACATCAGACTCAGTTGTGGCGATCGACTTCACCACGGTCGACACTGTGTCGTTCGGCTTCATAACGGTCGACACCCAAGTTATGTACAGGGTCCGTTGCAGCACTCCGCTCGCAATCACTAGTGACCATTTCTTCAACTTCCACGAGCCATTCCCGCACACACTTGTATACCCTTCAAGATCAAAAACATTTCCGGAAAGCAAATTTAGTCGTAATGTGGGAATGTGTCTTACTTGGTTTAACACGACCTTCATCCCCGTGTTGGTCGTCACTTCTATGCATCCGATGCCCACGATCGACGATGCACTAGAGTTTCCCATCTTCACCATCCCGAAATCTTCAGCAGTGTAAGACTTGAAACTACTGCGGTTTGGTGTTGCATGGTAAGAGGCAGCCGAGTCAAAGACTCACTCCTCTGATCCCCCTGCAACAATTTCATTTCCTCCAGAGATAGGACAATCAACTCGTCACCCTGCGAGCCGACCATGTTGACTTCCTCGGCCTCCTTCTTGCCCTTCTTCTTATGCACTTCCTGGGACCTCTTATAATGGACACAATCTTTCTTCAAGTGTCCGACGACCCCACATTGAAAACATGCTCTTCCTTCTCCACCTAAAGGAATTCCCCCATTCTGTTTGTCACCTCCACGTGACTTGCTTCTCCTTTGTTTTTCCGATCGGTTGGACCCACGTCCCTATCGATCGGTAGCTGCGGCCAGAGTACCCCGATCGTCTTTACTCGTTTCTTTTCTCCTTTCTTCTTCATTCAGAAGACTCTCAACAACTCCTGACAACGACAATACTGGTGTAGATTTACTCAGTGTCACCACCAGTGTCTCCCATGTATCAGGCAGTGTCCCAAGAACTAGTAGCGCCTGCAACTCATCGTCAAGTTTCAGATTGGCCCGAGTCAATTTGTTCACCAAATCGTGAAACTTATTTAGGTGCTCCACCATCGGACTCCCATCGACATATCTGAGATTTACTAGCTTCTTGATTGTGCCAAACTTGTTCTGCACATTCTTTCTCTCACAGATATTCTGAAGTTTATCCCATATGGCCTTCGACTCAGTCAACTCTCCAATATGATGAAACAACGACAGGTCGACTCACGACCTGATATACGGCAACACTTTCTTGTTCATCGATTTCCATTTCTGCGCTTCTGTTCCCTCTGGTTTTTCCGGATCAATCGTCGCACACAAATCCTTACAGGACAACAAGTCCTCCATCTTCACCTTCCAGATGGAATAATTTGATGATGTGAGTTTAATCATCGGTACGCTGGAATCCTCCATTTTTTTCAGTGTCTGAAATCTGAATCACTGAGCAAAAAATCCTTCTGCTAAACCTGTAACCAGATAACCAAGAGCTCCGATACCACTTGTTAGCTTTTAATGGATTTCACGATTCGTTTTACCAATTAAACTTAGCAAAAACTAGATGCGGAATGGGAAAAAGAACACATCAAATTTTAAGTGGAACCTGAGTACCGGGAGAAAACCACGGACCACCTCCTGGTCAATCCACTATCACGAAAATAACACAAAGATTACAGTCATAAGAACTATCGAGTTCTTGTGCAACTTAAATCAAAAGCCACAACATAAAGTTCCAAACCAGAACCTACTCCTCATGCTCCCTGCTATTATCTGATAAACCCTAATAAGATGATGATCCACATTAAGGCGGCTAACACCCATTATATAATGGTTGCAAGTGGGATTTAGGGTTGAGGCCCACTAATCATTGTCAACTCCACTCAATGTACTCCTTCGGTTGATCGACCGTCACACCGAAGCATGCTGCTCTCAAGGCTGGAACCTGGTGCCGATCGTCACTTCAATGTCGATCATACTCAGACTGTCAATTGTCCCTTTCCATGAAAAGTGCCGATCGCCCCAACACTGTGGCGTAAAGGAGGTGGTTTGGTGGGGATATCAGGGACCCGAGGAGAAGGCTCATTTGGGGAATTAGAAGAAGGCGGTTCAGTTGGGGAATGAGGTGGTTCAGTTATGGATGACTCGATAGATTGTATAGGATCATAAAAGGAATTGTTGTCCGGGGCTGATCTTGGTGGAAAAATGAGGCTGGATGAAATGTCTAAAGAGGAATAAGATGATGAGAATGGAAAGGTGTTCTCATAGAGTACAACATCACGAGATACAAACATTTGATTGGTATGTATGTCGAGGACTTAATATCCCTTGTGATTGTGACAGTACCCGAGGAACACACACTTGTGTGCCTTGGGAGCAAATTTATCATGAGATGGGATGTTATCTTTGGCATAACAAAGAGAGCCAAAGGTTTTAATTACGGAATAGTCTGGTTCATGACCAAAAAGTTTTGAATAAGAAGTTTTCCATTTAAGAATGGGGGTAGTAGGCGATTGATGATGAAGGTAGCGGTAAGGATTGATTCCCCCCAAAAAAGAATGGGCAATTTGGCTTGAAATAAGATAGCTCCAACGGTTTCAAGAAGATGTTTGTGTTTCCGTTCGACTGCTCCATTTTTCTGTGGAGTGCGAGGGCAAGAATGGTGGTGTATGATTCCACGGTTTGAGAATAAAGTGAGGCAATTAGTGCTTAAAAATTCGGCTCCGTTATGAGAGCGGATAAATTTGACAAAGGAATTGAAATGAGTGAAGGCCATGTTTAGGAACTGTTCAATCACGGGAAAAGTTTCAGATTTGGCCCGCATGAGATAGGTCCATGTTGCACGACTAAAGTCATCTACAAAAGTAAGGATGTAGCGTGCCCCTTTAATTGAGGGAGTTTTATACGGACCCCAAATGTCTAGATGTATAAGTTCAAAAGATGATTTGGAATGTATAGTGCTTGAATGAAATGGTAAACGTTGTTGTCTAGCAAAATAACATACGTCACATGGTTGGGGAGTAAAGTTTGAATTAGCAAATGATAAAGCATGCAAAACTTTAGATGACGTATGTCCTAGACGTAAATTCCACAACATAGTGTCTTGATGTAACGACCCTAATTTGGGCCTAGTTGTTTTGTTAAAACATGATAATTAAAACGGAAATATTCGGAAGCAAATTTAAAACATAGTTCAAAACATTAAAGTACGACTGCGTAATTTAGAGTGTTCTCCGAAGGACCGGACTCTATCACCGGACAACCGACGACCTCCTTCCCCGTCCCTATCATATCTCACCTGCGTCACCTACAAAATCTGTAAAGCGGTCACAATCTATTAAAGGAAACTTCACACACCCTACACATTATCTTTCTTACTTCTTAGTTACATCTTACACACACACATGAACCATTTCACTTAACCGTTTTCTTATTCCCTCTTCTTTTACCCTTATCATTTCCATCATTCATTAACTTTTCTGTTGCCGAGATTAACATGCTCGGTGCATGTCCCGCCCAAGCCAACCGTTAGCTGTTGGATGACTCGACGGGCCATATGCATCCCTTCCCCGGGTGGGTACTTAGGCGCTACCCCTTTTTCCACCCGGATCCGTTCCGCCCTCTTCGTACGTATCATTTCCTCTTTGGAACTTATCGTTCCCTTCATCAGGCATGCCCTTCCTTTGGCGAATCGTGTACTAGGCACGATGCCGGGTTCGGTCGGACGGTCCATCCTTCCTCACCCCGAGTCTTATTATCATTTATCTCGTTCATTCGTATCATTTCTTCCTTCTTTATTAACCCAATCCCATTCCTTAAGTCTGAACCTTCCCTTACTATATTGTGTTCACTCCGCTTACCGTTGCTTTCGCTTGTTATAGTCTTTCCGCGCTTTCCTGCATTTCGTAATAGGTTTTAGTTACTCGAATTTCGACGTTATTATCCTATTGTTAACTATGTGGTTACCGTAGACCTTACGTGTTCCGTTCCTTCTACGATCCGACGTCGAGACGCGACGAAAACACTTAAACTTAGAATTTCCTCGAAATTCGCGATAATTCTATGCTGAAATATGAAATCCGCGATAATTTACTCTTGAAACCAAATCCGCGACAATTCTCTTCACTAAGCAAAATCCGCGATAATTCTCTTCATCATCAAATCCGCGATAATACTGCACTGATCACAATTTCCGCGATAATTTACACAGCCTCCACTTTCGCGACAATTTCCTCTTCACATAAAATTCGCGACAATTTGCTCATGAAAATTTCCGCGATAAAAAGACATGCAGGTGAAATTCGCGATAATATCCTTCTTCGCGGGAATTTTCGAATTTCCGGGTTTTAATGATGATTAACTCGTTTTTGGGCCTCCTCACCCCTATATATAGACATCCTAACTTTTCTAATTCACACTTTGACCCCTCATTCCTTTTGCTTTTGACCCCTCTTTTATCTTTTCATTACTTTTCCATTTTTCGTTCCCTTTTACGTTCTTTCGTTCCCGTATCTCTCATTATCTCTCGTCTAGACTTTACCGCTACATTCCCTACTATTTGTAACGTCGTACCTTTTTCTCGGCTATTACACTTGATGTATAGTATTCAATGTAATAGAATTAGAAAGTTTAGTTGGAAAGTTTACGAAAGGGGTAGTACCAGTAGAGTGAAAAGTATCAGATTGAAGGACATATATTTTCCCAACAACTGGTGCTATATCCATTGTTTTATTAGTCCTCGGGTCCTGAAAAATACAATGAGATGAGGTGAAAGTAAATTTTATATGAGCATCGGAAGCTAAGTGGTTGACAGAGAGTAGGTTGAATTTAAATGCTGCAAGGTAGAGGACATTAGTTAATGTAACATGTTCCGTTAAGAGAATGGTTCCAGATTGGTATACAGTTTTGGATTTTCCATCAAGGAGTTGTACGGGTATCGGGGTTGGCAAAGTGGATAGGCTTTCGAATGAGGTAATGACATGACATATATGGGTAGAGGCCCTTGTGTCCACAATCCAAGAATATCCAGAATTTAAAGAGGCGAAGGGTTTAGCAATAGAAGTACCTGCGAAATCCGTATTTGCAAAGTTCACTTGATGGCCATCGAGTGTAGAAATGTTTCGTTGAAGTAAATGTTGTATGCCCTGCAATATTGCCACCAAAGAGCTATCTTGAGTTAAATTTATCGACGTAGAGGAATTACCGATTTGTGGACTAGAGATGGTGTCATATGTAGTTGCTGCTGCCAAGTTTGTAAAATGACTCGGCATATTCCTCCCTTGGCTCGTTCGTAGAGATTTGTACCAATCAGGAACTCCGATAAGTAGAAAACACTCTTCCTTAAGATGACCAGGCTTTTTACAATGAACACAAAAGCGATCAACCTTATTTATGATATCCTTTTGACCAGAATTGTAAAATCTGTTGGATTCATGTTTGTTGCTTCCTTGTGTTCTAGTTCGTGCCAACATGGCAGATGCCTCCATGTGCTGTTTTGTTCCCATAACTGCTATTGTAGTTCCCACAACCGATTTCTCCATTTCTGCTTGAATAACCATGGCATATGCCTTGTTGATGCTTGGCAACGGATCCATCATTAATATCTGACTTCGAATGGCAGCAATGTCCTCACGTAACCCCATCAGAAATTGCATTAACGTGGTACTTGTCTGATATGCAATTACAGAGTCTAAAGCAGTACATGTACATTTCGGAAAAGGTGAAATGCGGTTGATCTCTTCCCAACATCTTGATAGTTTGTTGTAATAGTCAATAACAGATAAAGATCCTTGACTCAATGTGCGAACATCACGTTCCATTTGATACAATAAGATTCCATTAGATTCACCAAATCGTTCTTCTAAATCAAGTCACAATTGACGAGCAATAGGAACATAAATGAAGGATTCAGCGATTGAAGCGTTAATCGCATTCAAAATCCCGATTTTAAAACGCAATCAACACGATACCAATGTGGAAAATCATTTGAATTACCTCCAGGTGCAATTACCTCTCCGGTTACATAACCTAATTTGAAACGTCCGATGAGCGCAAGTTTCATAGATTCGCTCCAGGATGCGTAATTAATCCCGATCAGTGGATGAGCGACGATTAGTAGGCCAGAATGGTCAGCGGGATGAAGATAATACGTTGAATTGATGGCATATCCAGGTGTGCGACAAGGAATCGATTCATTTCCAGCCGTGGTCTCAGACTTATCTGTGAGTATTCCAGCCATGAAGATGGTCAATCAATCGGTATTGTTACTGAAAATGAAGATGCGAATGAAATTCCGATCAGATTCTCCATTCAATCGGCTCCGATACCATGTAAAGGTGGAGGAAGTGCGGAAACGGTTATTGAATATGAAAAGAATATCTTATTGAATGAATAACCAAGTGATGTATTTATAGAAGTAAAATAATGTATCTAAACTGTTGTTAATCTACTGTATAATTAATAAATGCAATCTTAACAGTCTTTTTTGAGTGGCCTTTTGTCTATGGCTATTTCCTCCAAAGTTGGGGGTTGACGGAGGAAGACCATACTTGCTTCATCACCTGTTAACAAGGGGGGTCCAACTAGAAGTTGACTAGATGAAGAAGAAGAGGAGGAGATCTTGCAGGAAAGGATGCAGCAGACGCTGAACAAAATAAGTGGCCGTCATTTTAGAGAAAAACTCGAACTAGAGCGAAGGTCCAACGATGAGCTATGTAAGTAAAGGATAAGAAAAGGAGGAGGGAGTATGATAGGCGCACTCTTCTTCGAAAAGACGTAAGGGGCGCTGTTTTCAGTGGAGTTTCGAATTATGTCATTCTCAATAAGTATTCTACAGAAAAAAAAGCCTTTTACGAGTAAGTTCCGAAGAAATATCTACATAGTGTTGTGGTTCGAAAACAGGGGGTGTCAACAGTCGACCGGTTCGTAGCAAGACGAACTCGGTTATAATTTATTTGATGTGTGGAGAACGATTATAAACCAAATGTAAAGGGATACGACAGTTTTAGAGTGAAAAACCTCAAAGATGAGGAAAAAATCATTTGACTAAGGGCTAGAGAGAATGCCCTTAGTCGGTTCAATAAGCAAAGTAATAGTCACAAAGATCATGTTTGTTCTTTAGACAACAAAGGGGAAGAGAAGTATCGAAAATAAATCGATAGAAGGTTCTCTATGCGAAAGTTTAATGGAGAATCGGAAGATCTCTTTTTCACACCCCAAGTGTCATTTTTATACTCCCACTGTGATGTGTACAGTAGGGTGTCGTTTTGTGTTTGTCCTTTGCGGTTAGGTCGGCTAATGTCAGGCGGAACAGCCGCCGGGAACGGCTTCATAGAGCTGCACGGCACTAGACCTTTCGGTGCTACTAGCCGGCTATTCCCTGGCTAAGGGAGGCTCGTACGACTTCGCCGGACCACGCTTCTGACAAGGTTGTCGAAGGTTATCGTTGCATGTGAGAAATATGGATGGCCCGAAGCAGGGCCTGTAAGGTGTGGACCGATCGGTCTTGGCGCACGGGAGAAGCTGGGCCCCCTATCTAGATCGATCATTATGAATGGCCGATCGGGCCACCTGGCCTGGATGGGCCACTCATTCATGTGGGCTGGATCTGGGCCTTCAAGTTCGGCTTACGTTATTTGGGCTCCTCTGATCAAATTTGGTCCTGATCATATCCGAGGTACCAGGTTCAAGGGATCTCATCACATAGATTCTTATCATGTCCGCTGAGCAAGTTTCTTATTTTTTTAATAATTTAAAATACATTCTTTTAATATATATATAAATAAAATATTAGTTTTATTAATTATTAATTTATTTTTATAATTTAAATATGTAATTTAGTAAATAAATAATTATAAATATTAAAAAAAATTATTATTTTATTTTGATAATATAAATACATATTTTATATAAAATTCGATCGTTTCGAAATGACGATATTAAAAACGAGTGCGAATCAATAAAAAGAAATGCAATGAAACATAATACATACAACGATGTAAATTAATAAATAATATTTAAACGCCGAGATTATCGAAATTAAAACTATTAAAATTAAAACATAATATTTATTGATAAATTGAATAGTAAATAAATAAAACTGATGAGATAAAAAGATAAAATGAAATTTGGAGATAGAAGATGATGTGGACGAAAGAAAAATAAATAATGATGTTGATGAGTGAGAAATTTTAAAAGTATAAAGAGAATATAATTTGGATGTTGGAGAATGATGATGTGTAGAGAGATTTATACGACGAAAATAGTTTTAGGGGCGAACAAGGTTACGGATAACATGATGCGCAAATTCTTTATTTTGACTTGATTATACGAATGGGATATTCGGATTAATGGACACTATTCAGATATTTGATCAAAGATCATACACTATAATTATTTTAATACATATAATCTCAATTTGCTAAGTTTCTTCTTGGTTTGTTAAACTATATAATATATAACTTCATAAGGAAGATATTTAAATATTGATGGTTTATCATCCAATGTTCTTAAGATAAATACAATGTTAGTTGTTAATTTTAAAATATCACGTTATTCTATTAATTTTTAAATTTATTTTATTATATACGATAAATATTTAAATACACCAAGATATCATGAATCCTCACACCTTAATCCATCCATACACTCGGATCCTACCATCATATATATTTTAATTTAAACGAGTTTGTGTTCATATCCGTTCGTCAATATTCATCTAGAAATAGTATCAAAATACACGAATTCTGACAATCACATGCATACATGTTGATGTTTGTTTAAATTTGTATTCGAACACATTTTATTGTTCAAGTAGTATTCATATTTTAATTTAAACGAACAAGAAAATCAAACAATGTATCTTCACATACGGTTAACAATATATTATATAGTTGTTAAATTATATATATATAATTTAATAATGAAGATATTTAAATGTTACTAGTTTATCATCGAATCATCTTAAGATAAATACAATTAGAAATGGACAAAAGATCAGTCCGAATCTTTTTGATCTTTGGAATTTATAAAAGATCGGATCAACCTGGGACCGATATTATAAAAGAGACCAAAGACCAAGTTTTCGATATTATAAATATCACGTTTTTAACCCAATATTTTTTTATATCAAAATCTTAATAAAAAAATAATGTTTTACTAAATATATAATTTATAAAAATTATCGTTTAAAAATTTATTAGATGATTATTTTTGTTTTTATTATTAATTTACTAAAATGTTTAGTATAAAATTTCATAATTGAAAAATATTTGTTTCAATTATGTTTACAAAATTAGAAAATTTAACTATAAAGTGTAAAAACACTTATAAAATTTATGTACAAATTGAAAATAATAAATATTTGGATATATAAATAAATTTATTTTTACGGGATTTAAGCTGGGTCTTAGTCCTAATCTCGTAAAGTGAATATCGAGACCAAATCATCACAAGACCTACGAGTTTAGGTTTTACGAATATTGAAACTAACCCTAGACCTAATTTTAAAATAAGATTCCAAAGCCAATCATACTACCAAAGGTTGATCATGGACCGGACTTTTTAGTTTCGTGTCGGTTAAGCCTTATTTGTGTTCAAATCCATTCATTTGTGTTCATACAGAAATACTATCAAAATACGCAATTTCGAACATAACGATCACTGACATGTTGATGTTTGTTTAAATTTTTATTCGAAACATTTTGATATTACGAATATTATTCATATTTCAATTTAAACAAACACGAACAACTTAAACTATATATGTTCACAAACTGTTGGGCACTTTTTAACCACTCTACCTATTATGGATGACATGTTAATTTTCTCAACCAATTCATTTACATATTGTAGACATACCATCAGCAAAGCTGTTCTATTAGATCAAAATCAAACAAGTAAAATGGAGTTTCTTAATAAAATTAAGAAACTCCACATTTTCTAACATGATCATTATTTTGTCATTTCAACTGGATTCTCTACTCTGAATAAGCATTCTTTTCTCAAAGGGGAATCCGTGAAAATGGCTCTTATGAAATCGCCAATCTGCACCAAAAAATAACCATCATTCATAACACATTTTCTTGTCTTATTTTTCGTGTTTAGTACGTCATGTCTCTTACCTCTGATGAACTGAAGTTACATTGCGTAAGCTCACCGGTTTCCCATGATTCCGTGATCAACTTAAGTGGCATGTCCAAAAGTTCTGATGAAATCCCCATGTTAAAAAAGTTGAATATGAAGGAATTGTACCACATTTAGATCGATTGGTTTATAAAAGGGAATGTGGACCATAATAAATGATAGAGGTGAACACAAGTCCGGGACAATGGGTTATGGGTCAAACCCATCAACGTCGTACAGGTTGACCCAACGAGTTGAAAATGCAGACCAACTTGTTAACATGTTACATAACCTAAAATCTAAACTAAAAACGTAAACTAAAAAACCATAATTTTAACACAAATTTTTTTTGCCCATTTCAATCTGCTGACCCGTACGGGTTAACCCATACGGGTTGAATTTCATGACCCAACCTGTAAACTAATATTTGGCGGATCAGCCCACTGATTGACCTTGGACCGACCCATGCCCACCCCTAATAAATGACTCCCCACATAAATTTCTTTTACAATATGATCTATTCCCTCTTATATGTTATATCTAAACACACTCCCCCATGTAAATTGACCCGACTCTATAAATTTAACAAAAAGTGTGTCCATCTTAGAGAAAAAGTTCGAAGGATGAGATTATACCAGCAAGTTTTCGTAGCTTTCGGATGCATACGATAAAACGGTCACTTTGGTCCTGAGCATCTTGAGACCGCTGTCTGAAATCAATTGCTAAAAAAGACTCCAATAAAGAAGATAGATGCTCAAACAGAAGATGGATCAATTTTTGAAGCTGCATTCAGAGGAAAAGTTACATTCTACACTAAATTCGGGAAAAGTAGATGGTCTGAGAAAAGAATCGGATGCAACAAAATTTCGTATGGAGTTATTTATACCTGCAATGTTTCTTCAGCTGCCATATCATCCAGAAGAAGTATCTCTTTCGTAATCCTGGAGAAGATAACCTCCAAAATAATGGTCATGCTCTTCTCATATGCTGAATGTAGTAAAAGAGGTTCCCAGATAATGTGTACTTTCTCAATTATGAAAGAAACCTGGAAGCAAATGAGAAATTTACGGGCGTTTTTTTCACGGGATACAAACACATAAATATGAATAGAAACGAGAAAGTCCTGCATAAGAATCACCATCAACACTGAGCAAATGTGGATGGAGTACTAGTGTATTCGGATACTAGAACGAATAAAAACCCCCCCAAAAGAAAATCAAATGACCTCTCAATCCATGATATTACCTGGTTAATCGATAGCTCGGCCGATTCATATTGTTTCGTAAGGTGGGTATTCTGAAATCCATTTGCTCCATCAATTGCCTGTTGAATAAACAGATACTGGGAAATCAGATATTGTTAACACAATTTTTGTTTCATTAAAAACATCTGAGAATAACCAAAAGATATTAAAAACAGGGAAATCAGATACAAATAGAAGATTCATAGAAAGCTCCCCATAAGGCGCAGGAACACAGCAGATCTATATATGATTCATTAGGTACCTGTTCCAAGTTATCAGTAACAAGTTGAATTTGCCGCTGCAAAACTTCCTCAGCCATTAGTTGAAACTTAGGTGACAAATCAACGAACACAGCAATTTCCTTCACCGAACTGGGAAAAAAATCGCGATACTGCAGCATAAGTGGAGCAAGACATGAACATGTATATCAAATGAGGGAACTGTCTAAGAATAGTTTGATCAGCAGGCACGAACCCGAAATATAAAGTATCAAGAAACCTCCATATATATTGAGGTACAGTTTACATACATTTACTTAAATAAGATTGCATTAAGAAAAGTTCCTTGCAAGACAAACCTCAAATGCAAGACCAAGAATCTCCTGAGATAAGTAAATACAATCGTTATGAATAAGGGCAGCTGCCTGGTTAATGGAATCAAGCTGCTTGTAAAACTGCAGAAATAAAGGGAAACTATGTAGTTAGCGCAAACCGTTATTATAATTTCTATAGAATATATTCTTTTTATTTTTCGATAAACTGAAAAATGAAATCCTGGAAACACCAAAGATAAACATCAAACCTACCGACCTTCACAGGTATGATGGCCTCATATAGGGATATAGCATTTCTAGCTGTATGATAGAACTCCAACCCCACTTTTGGAGGTAATAAGCATACGTCCTACATTTGTAGAGAAAACTTTGAGAAACCCAACTAAAAAACGAATAGGCATATACGATAAAATACAAAGTTTTTGTGTCATTTACAAACCTTAAGAACCTGGTGAACCAGCTCCATAAGTTGTTTTGATGCTACAGATACCAGACATTGCTCAGAAGAGAACAGCAAGAAAATGGGACCTGAGACCTCTTCAGCAAGTTCTTTTCGTTCTAGGTCAGGACTTGCCTTCATGTAATCCTACAGAATAAAGGTCAGTCTAAGTAGAAAATAAATAAAAATAAGTCATGATTTTACAACATACTCACTTGAGGGATGCTGAAATTAGATTCTAGTAGTATCCTTCGGGCCTTAGCCAAAATATATTTCCTCTTTCTAGATGCAAAATGCACCTCAATGTTGTCAGCAAATTTGCTCAATTTCTCATCCTTGATATCAGATGGAGATATGAACATTAATTTTTTTAAAACATCCTCAAAATCGACTGTGATTTTCCTTATCTCCTGAAACTCGGCCAACTTTGAAGCATCATCTGGAACGACCTGAATAGATAATGTTGAGTAGATTTTAAACAATGAGTAGAATCAAGGCAGAAAACTGCAGTTTAGAAAACTTCTGCTCAACATATCTTCACAATAAACTGTACCAAAAGGCTTTTTTTAAACATACTATTTTTAGGAAATAGTTCAGACTTGTAGTTAAAAACTGAACTCTTTAAAATTTAAAAAGAGCCAGTTCTGGAAAGAGAGCAAAAAATGGCAATGTCGAGAAAAATGTACCGACCTTCGATAGAAATTTGGAAATTATCATATCTGAGAGCCTAGGCCAAGTGAATTTTCCCAGAACGCCCATCCATGTGCTGTTATGAAAGCAAATAAATTTGTCTATAAATTTAATGATCTTGGTAAGTGCATCATACATTCTTTCTCCATCCTTCTTGATTTCCTACAAAATGAAAAAAAATTGATGAAAACTATCAGAGTTTGTATGCCATAATTAAGATATTAAAGTGCCATCTAATAAGAGGATAAACTGACAATGATCACAGATTACACCTCAGGGTCAGCTGCTGGAGCAAACATAAGAACTGCTTCAGAGACTTGGCCCAATTCCTCATTCCCATCTTCAATAAATGAAACAGTCGACAGCAGATTCACTATTGGAGGAAAAACATGTCTTATCATAAAATCCGAAGTTTTAGCAAGTCCATCGTTGAGAATGCCAACAACCTAGATGATTATCACAAAAAAATATATGAAACTTTTTCAAAACGAAGGAAATGTTGAAGTTTCAAGAAAATCTTATAGTTAACTATAACTTACATCCATTGCCTTGTAAACAGTATAAAGCTCAAGTCCATGGACATCATCTATAGCATTTTGATACTTTACATGAACTGATGCATCCTCCTGTTCAAATTGGACAGCATTTTCCATATACCTTAAAAGCAGCCTTCGAATCTACATCCAAATTGAACAGGTCTAAAGAACAATCAGTAAATTGAAAATATCACCACTTTGCGCTGAGAAGAACTAAAAAAAATCAACCTCAAGATTGAATAAACAAAGTAAAAGTAATACAGGTCAGTCCATATAGTTACCATGACTCACAAGTGTAAATACATGGAGTATATGGTTATTATATATATCCCATACCGGATAAGAAACTTGAAATGATTAGTTTATAAGAGTAGTGATATCATGACTAATTGGTTTTACTTAATCTTTTCAATGCAATTCACTTTTCTTATTTACTACACTACACGGAATGTCTCACGGCCCATTAAATCCTAATTTTCTACATGATTCGAAGCTCGAGGGTGGGTTTCAGCTAGTACATCCCGGTTTAGACAAAAAAACTATTAAAAAACGCATGAAGCTTAAGCGACAAAATAGCTCGACTCGAACACTACCAAAAGTAATACACGAAAAAATGAAGCAAGTCTACACCAAACAAAAACCAACTCGACTTGAGGGGAGTGTTGAGAATGCATATCTCACATCGGCTATAAATCTAGAAATGTTCTAGTTTATAAAAGTAGTAATACCATGAATAATCATGATTCACTTCTCGGTTACACGGACACTCTCTCACCCATTGAATTTTGATTTTCTACAGACAAAATCACTGTTTCCCTGTCTGCTGAAACAATGTTAACCAGAAAGCTAATCCTCAGTGTCTAATGCATATGAATTGGCAAAAAACCTATGACATTTTTCAATGCTAAGTTTGAATTTATCGTTTTTATTACTTGAATACTAGAATGTTCACAGATAAAAGCTTCAAGGAGAAACGCCAAAGAGAATGCTCGTCAATACCTCCTCAAAGCAGTCAGTCCACCGCTTTTTAAGAATACCGTACACCGCCGGTTCGTCCTCCGTCACTTCGTGCTCACCATTAACTCTGATTCCGACAGCTTCCTTCAACTCCATCAACAATTCTGCCGCCTTCAACACTCTACCATTCTTCAAATCACTCCTAATCTTCCCCAAATTTCTATCTAAATCCAAAACCACCTCAAGAAACTCAATAATTTCCGCTCTCTCCCTCGCCTCCCGCTTCGTCTGCACAATCTTCCGGACGATCCCGCCGACATCTTCCTCGATCGCTTGATCGGATATAAGATTCAGAACCGCGACGATTTCTTCTGAAATACGTTCGGAATGGTCGGCAACATTGGAACACTGTTCAAATGTGGCGGCGAAGTCGTCCTGGTGCGACAGAATGAACGACCGCACCGTGGATTTGATCTTGAGAGAATGAGCGTCGAGACGGGAGATGAGTAGCCTCAGATCTGGCGACGACAGCGGAGAAGAAGTGGACTCCGGCGCCGGTAGAAGATCTCGTACGTTGATCCTTTCGAAAACGTCCATCCGGTGAGAGAAGACGAGTATTCGCCTTTCCGCCTTCCGGTGGAGCGGTACACGGTTCACCGGGTTTGAAATGGAAGGAGGATGATAAATTGAAATTTTCTATTTAGTTATTTTGCTCAGTTGTAACTTGTAATTGTTATTAATACAATTATGTTTGACTAAATTCTTTGTTAACGTAAACAAAATAAAAATTAAAATAATAATTTTATTATAGCTCTTAAAATAAATTATTATATCATTATAATTTATAAAATAATTAATTTAATCTTATTTTCAATAATTAAATATAATATTTTTATTTTTTTAATATATAATGATACACAAATTATAAACTGAGAAAATTTATTCTTAATTTATATTTTGAAAAATATAAATAAAAAAATTGTACAAGTTATTTTGAATAATTTCAAAATAAAAATAATTTAAATTGAAAATAATTTTTTCTTTCTATTTCATAAATCAAACAAATTAAATCTGATACAATCGCTTAAAATCATAATGGGTTTGCTTGGAACTTTGATCCAAATAGCGGTCCGGTATGATGAGTTTGTAAGATACAAAATTTGTTAAGATACATAAAAAAAAGAAAATTGCGATATGATTATCATTAAAAAATCATGATTCGATAATCCATACTAAAACCAATTATATGCATATAGAATTTTGGAAATTATTATATTACCCTTATATTTATAACTTAATAAATAACTTGTGTTTTCATTATTAAAATAAAAAATAATATAATAATCTTTTACAAAAATCATGATACCATAATTTTACCAAACACCTCTTAACATCTCACCCATAGATTTTGAAACCGATCTGGACCGCCTGGTTGGATCGATCCGACCTTGAACCAGTAACACTTTCGATCCGATCCAATCCGATTTATGGTTTAATTTTAAAACTGTATCACGTCACCGGTTGAATCGGTTTAACCCAGTCCAACCGGTTAAAATATAGTGAGACAGAAAATTTTGGATCCATTTAATAAATTAAAGTTAGGATTTCTTACCTACTTTTCCAATTTTTTCTTATATTCAAACTCAAAGGTTAAAACTTTGCTATGCAATTCTTATTTTCATTTCTTTTTTAGTATTGATCAATAATCGGTGGTATACAAAACAATGAAAATTTGGAAACATCGTCTTCATAATTAATATCATTTGTAAGTATATTTTTTACTGTATATAAAATATGCTTCAATTTATTTCTTATGGGTTATTGGTTTATTTCTTGTTTGTCTTTTTAATTTTAAGTTTCATTCTGTATATATAATATATTTGATTTGTCTTTTGAATTTAAAGTTTCATTCTTTACGTTGAATATGTATTTAATTGTTATAGCTTATTCATTTGTTTGTTGATTACATCCTAATTTATGTTTAAGGAATACTTTTTGGATTTTATATATTAAATTATATGCATTTATCTTAATATTTTAAAAAAAATTAATATTTAATATTAATTTTATTCCAAAAACCGATTTGAACCGATCTGACTATCTGGTTCGATCAATAGAAGATATTTCAAGTTCCTCGGTCTAACTGAAACTTCAAAAACTATGAATTCTCACCTATCACAATTTTGAAAAATTATACCATATAAGCCCACTATTCTTATTTAATTATAAACATTTTAAATTATAAATGGAATTCCTAAAATTCATCATTAGCCCTAAATCTCAAGTAACCCCAGCGAAGATCCGAGGCGAAACTGAACAAGGTGATCAATGGCCCAGAACGACCGGTTCTCCGATCTCCGGTTCCGTTTCATCGACGTTATTGATCGCCTCGTCTGATGCCTTGACTTCAATTTTCAGATCGGCGTCCATACAACTCCGATCAGACATCCAAGGACTGCAATAACCTGCCTGAACTTCATGTACAAAGAAGAAGCTTACAAAAATCATCGCTGAAATTAAAGCCACGGCTATCGATCTAAAAGTAGCCATTGATTCTGTAGTAAAATGAAAAAATGTGGAGATAGCGATGAAGATGAAATGGGGCGAATTTTATGAAATTGAGTTCAGATTTCTGTGACCCTCCGTGTTTACCTGATTACCTCCTTCTTTTAACTATTTTATTATAATTTAATATAAACAAATATTAAATTAGAAAATTAATCCTTAATCATTTAAATTTTATGAAATATCCAAATCCCTTCTATATATTAAATTGAGAAAATTATATGTTTAATATTTTAAGTTCAAAATGGTTTAAGAATCACTCTGTTTCATTTGGTTTTTTTTCAAAACCTCATAGTCTCATCAAAATTACAATCATTTTAAAATATTTTTTAAAATTACATTTTAATTTTTTATATTATAATAAATTCATGTTTATAATTAGTCAAAATTATGGTCACTTTTTCAATATTTCTAAAAATAAGATTTAACCCAAGTGAATTAAAATTCGAGGTCTTTTCATGAGATGTTTTGACGGTCTCTCCATGAGAATACAATTGGATGACACGATCAGACAATATTGATAACATATACATATTCACTATTGAAATATGGAATGAATTAATGTTGATGTATTTTTAATTCAATTGGGTTAAATCTTACTTTTAGAAATATTAAAAAAGTAATTATAATTTTGAATAATTATAAATATCGATTTATTATAATTTTAAAAACTAAGAAATATAGTTTTGAAATATGTTTTAAAATGAGTGTAGTTTTGATAAAAGGTTTTAAAAATTGAAGTAGTTTTAAAAAATCCCCCATTTCATGTTCGTGATCAATTTGATCATTTAAAATGTTATTTTTATAATTTTCAAAGTTTAAAGAAATGAGATTAAACAACACTCTATCAAAGATGAGTTTAATTTATTTTTCAATTTAACCCGAATAGTGTTGAATATTTGTGGTCAAATATACAATTATAAAATTTAGAAACAAAATGATATTTATAATTTTAAAAATTCAGAATCAATCAATATGAACCATTAAAATAATTTTTGATGGTATAAAATTTTTATAATTTGGAGATATAAAATTACGGGATATTGTGCAAAATATAATGGATTTTGAATTCATCATGTGTTTTGTAGTGAATCGTGTTTGGGAAACGCGAGTGTTGAATAACGCGTTTCCCAAACGCGAGCCATCAAATTTTGTAATGAATGGGTCACGCGTCTTTGAGAAGTGCGATTAAGGGTATAATTAATACCACGTGTTTGTTAAAGTTAAACATAGGGACGGTTACTTTTTGCAAACGCAAACAGAATCGATTTAGGGTTACTCGACTAGATTTTTCTTATATTTATTTCCTCCCTTGTTGATGTCGCCCCTGCCTTGCTCCAGCCGCCCTGGCATGCTACGGCAGCCTCGCGCCAAGCTCTGGCCGCCCCTGCGCCTCCAAGGTTCATTTCCGGTGAGACAATCTGTGTTCCATTATAGGTAAGTATTTGTTTCCTCGTTCATTCCGTTTTAAGTAATCGAATATATTACGTATGTTTTCATGTTTGTTATGTATGTTTTATTTAAGAAAATATTACAATTTGATCTTTATTAAGTGGTAAAAGTGTTAGTATTTGATTAAATGAACAATTTTATATTAAATGAATTATGTGTATGTGTATGTGTATGTGTATGTGTATGTGTATGTGTATGTGTATGTGTATGTGTATGTGTATGTGTATGTGTATGTGTATGTNAGATTACCGATATTTATTCATTGTAATTGTATCTCTCGATTATTATAGTGAAAACCAAGGTAGAGCTTCGCTCTCCCGAGGACGTAAGCTCACACATTGTGGGTCCAACCTCGTATATAGCTCATGTCCCACAACAATTAAATTCCGAATAATTAAAAAATTGACTGATCTAAGAATAAACGCTCTAAAATATTTTTAGATAAGATCAACTCCTTATCTCCTGCATGAAATTCCACCACTTTGATTCTAGAGGAGTAGCTCCAGTCCTGTAAATTAGCTTCCAGACTTCCTTATTCTTGATTTGTGTATTTAGATTAGATGTAAAATGTCATAGACGCCATCTGTGGTCTAATCGCCCCGAGAGAAAGACATCTATCGACTCAACTGCTCCTGTTATGCCAGCATATCAATCAGATACGATGCATGCGTTATTCCCTCGAATAACGTATCTATCGAGTTGCTATATGAATCATTTGTACAATTGTATACTCTCCTTATCAACAAGCGCATAGGCAAGGGGAATAACATGACCACCAACATCTCTACAAAATGCAATCAATAGTTTGTGATCATACCCATACGTAAAGTCATGTGTTAAAGGCATTCATGTAACTTTTAAAAAATCTTAAATATTATAAAAAGTACGTACCGTCTGTAAAGATGTGTGGCATCTATGGAAATAATATGTACGCAATAGTTATACGCTTCTGCGCATGGTTTGAAAGCCCATGAAACAAACCGTATAGCTTTATCGAGAGGTCCAATGTCGATGTCAAAACATTGCAATTCTACCGCAGTACCAGGATTCTTCTATTGTATAGCAACTAAATGTATAGGTAACCTCTCTATTGGTGACTCACAAGATCCGTGCACTAATTCAAAAGAATGTTGCACCCATGTCATGCCTTATCGTAAGTAATCGAATACACATACATAACTTGTATTTCGTTTTTAGTATCCTGCACTTTCAAAACTACATAAAAACACAAAATTAAAAAATTGTATTTATAACAAATGTGGCTACTCTAAAATATAAATTAGAAGAATTAAAAATTTTCATACTTCCTTTAATCCATATGTATTGTACCATATCGCGGCATATGAAATTCAAGGTCAAATTGCGATGTCTAGTAGATACATTACCCGCACCACATGAATGTGGTCTTGAACCTTTTGAAACTGCCACATGTGATCCTTCGCATCACATTTGGCGCGAATGTGAAATCGACATACTACTTGACTTTTCAAAAAACACTCAAGCGCCCAACAAGAGGGTGTACTTTCAATAACTTTAAACTGATATTTTTTGACGATATGAAAATGACAAACAACATCCGCTTTATCCACAAATCTCATTCCCAACTCCAGCTCAAGATTCATCGTATTATACAATGAGTATACACATGTGATGTTGAGAAGCGATGAAGCGGATGCGCGAAACGTGGAAGCGGAAGCGGCAAAGCAACATTATTAGAAGAATTGATTTTCCGAAGCCACTATATTATAACTATTTATATTATGATACATTTACAAGTCACAAATTATATTAGAATCAACTAAATCAACAACATAAATAGTTGAAAGTGAAATAACTTCTTAAAAACATCTAAAATTTGTTCAAGTTCTACATTTATTCTTCAATACAAAAAATGCAGAAATGGGTAAAATCAATTTGCTTTTTTTAAGCGGTGTGTTTGCAACTGAAGAAACTTTAATTCTTCAAATCTATTAAAACTTTGCATACTTAATGAAGTTCGGAGAAATAAGACCAGTACATTCCGTTTCATTGCTTCTTTACTAAACAACCGCGTGCAATCAGAGAAAGTCGGGTGAGGGTAGATAATTGAAAACCCACAAAATGAACACATCAATTTTGTAATATAATGTTTGATTTATGCGTTTGGGTTCTTCAAAACAGATACAACTCATGTTCATCCCATTAGAAGGAAGAATATATAAGAAATTTTGAATAAAAAGAGAGAATACTGAAGTAAAAAAATGAACTCGTTTTTTAGAAAGTACCCGCTTTACCCATGCTTCGAATCCCGTTCTGTGATTCCGAGCGTTTTTGAAGCGGATTCGTGAGGAGATAGACGCGTCGACGCATCATAGGTATACACGTCTTGGTTGGGCAAATGAAAAATCATCCACAATCACTGAATCTCTCATAGGGTATATACTCGACCGAATATAATGAGAAACTCTGGTTAAACGCCGAGTCAATCGGGAAGCATGAATAACTGTGTGAGTAAAAGATTCATTTCCCACAATACAATTCACTTGTGAAGGTGGTGGTTCTGGTTCCGATTCAATTTTAGAAGCATCCGAATCATGTTTTGCATCTCCAAGGTAGAATTCTTCTTCATGAAGATAATATACAAAAATATACACTAAATAAACAGGGTTGTCCTTGACTCATTAACAAATCTATAAACGAAGATGATTATCTTTGAGAAAATCCACTAAACGAGTCCAATCGAATAAAAAAATTATATCAATTAATTACTATTAAAATAATAAGTTTAACTATTAACAAATTAAATGTAATACATTAATCACGGATATGTAAATAAATAATAACATAAATTAATCACTATATAACACCAATATGTAATTAAATAATAACATTATTTAAGAATATAAAATTAAACATAAAATATATAAAAAAATAATTCAATAAAATATCATACCTATAAAAATGAAAAGATGATGAATGATTTGGTGGTGGAGTGAAAAATAATGGGTATGATGAAGTATTTATAGAGAAATGAGGATGAACGGTCAACTTTGATAAATGCGAACATCTCATTCGTGTTTGCCAAAAGTGATCGCTCTTTGAGTCAATTTTGGTAGAAGTGAATCTCCAATTAATTACAAAAACTGATGGTTCGCGTTTGGGAAATGCGAGTCAACACGTTATTCAATGCTCGCGTTTTCAAACGTGATTCACTACAAAACACATGATAGATTCAAAATACACCATATTTTGCACAATATCCCTAAAATTTACACCAATGTTTTAAAAAATTAAAGCTAAACCGAAATGTTCATACGCGAAGTTCTATCTTTTAGAAGTAATAGGGGTCTAAAAATCATTAATAAAACGGTAAATATTAAAAAATATAAATATTTTTAAATTAAAAAAACAGTATTTGCAACGATTTTTTACAAAATTACGTTTATATAAAAAATAAGTTTTACGGAAACGTCAACGTTTTTAATGATTCAACACTATCCAATGTTTTTCATAGCCTTGATTAATATTATTTTAAAATATAGTTGTCTTATTACAAAGAATAAGGCAATGAAATACATAAATTTTGGATCTTAATGATTAAATTGTTTA
This sequence comes from Utricularia reniformis, assembly GCA_009725065.1. Taxonomy (NCBI): domain Eukaryota; kingdom Viridiplantae; phylum Streptophyta; class Magnoliopsida; order Lamiales; family Lentibulariaceae; genus Utricularia; species Utricularia reniformis. The sequence continues at coordinate 98,289 of RWGZ01000965.1, forward strand.
CAGCAGCAGCACTTCTATGGCATCAGTGCCCAAATTTTGCTATATAGGTTTTTGCCCGTGTTTAAACAAAGTACTGGTCGATATAGATATTCATTGGATCGAATTGCATCTAACTTATTTGATTTGAAAAAAATGAAATTTAGAATTTTTGAATTCATTTATTTAAATTTCTATGAATAAAAATTGTATATTTTTCTAATTTAATAATTTAATTTATTTTATTATTTCAGTGCAGATTCGACATAACGTTTTAGAGTTGTTATTCGATCTGAATAAACCGAAATTCAATGTTCATATTCGTTCATATTTCAAACACGTTAATGTCCATTCGTATTTTATCCGAAAATAATCTATGTTTGAACATTGTTCAAATATTTACATGAATGTTCATATTCGTTCGAAAAACATGTTCAAGCATGTTCAAACGATCTATTTCAATTTTATTGAATTTAATATTGAAATGCAATACACTAAAATTGATTTTGTAGATTAAAAATTGAAAATTAGAAAAATATAATTTATATTTAAAAGAAATAAAAAAAAACATTACAATACATATAATAAAAATATGAAGAGATAATGACATAATGTAAAATATGATATATTATAGTTTTTAAAAATTATAATATTTAATAATATATAATATTAAATGTAAATAAAATAATATATTACTTCACAAATCTTCATATTTCGAAAATATTTATGTTCGTATATAATTTAAACGAAAATAGAAAAATATTCGAACAAAATTTTTATTTATATTTGAACGAACACGATCATATACAAATCTATTTTGAATAGTTCAAATCTTAATTAGATCATCTCGTATATTGGTTATCAAAACATTGCCAAAACACATCTCCAAAAACTAGAACAAACCTCAATAACTGATTAGAAGCTAATATTTAACAGCTTTTATGGCCATTGCAGAAACTTAAACCCCTGAATTGAACCAGGAAGATAATCTTGTAATGACGAAGAATCAGGATTATCTGGAGGGTAAATATACCCTTCACCATAGCCAAAATCCTTCATCATCTTCGTTGGTGCATTTCTCAAATGCATTGGAACCTTCTCATTCTCCCCCACAGAATCCCTAACCATTTTCTGCGCAGCTTCAATTGCTCTATAAACACAAACTGACTTCGGCGCCATGGCTAAATACACCACACATTGAGCAAGAATAACATTGCATTCAGGCATTCCAATAAAATGGCAGCCTTGATAACAAGCAATTGCTTGTTGCAGAGCTTGTGGATCAGCTAAACCCACATCTTCTGCAGCAAATCGGATTAGTCGACGAGCAATGTACAGTGGCTCTTCACCTCCTTCGATCATTCTCGCTAACCAGTAAATCGAAGCGTTAGCATCGCTTCCACGCATTGATTTGTGGAGTGCGCTGATTAGGTTGTAGTGTTCTTCACCTGATTTGTCGTAGGCTATGTGTTTGCATTGTAGTGCTTGTTTAGCATCTTGGAGAGTGATTGTGTGATCTTGAGATCTGGCTATGGCGGTTGTGGCGGAGGATTCGAGGGAGTTTAGGGCGACTCTAGCATCACCGTCGGATTGGGAGGATATGAAGGATATGGCTTCTTCTGTTACTTTGAATTGAAGTTTGCTTGATGATAATGATAATGATAATCCTCTGTGGGGATCTGAAACAGCTTGGTTTAGAAGAGAAGAAAGATGATGGGGCTTTAATGGGTGAAGGTTTAGAATTTTGCAGCGGGATAACAATGGAGTTATGAGATGAAAGGATGGGTTTTCAGTTGTGGCTCCGATGAATATAATGCTTCCATCTTCGATTATAGGAAGGAATGAATCTTGCTGTGCTTTGTTGAATCTGTGAACTTCATCGAGGAACAGAATTGTTCTCTTGTTCTTTGCTTTTTTGGCCTGATCGACGATTTCTCTAATATCCTTTACGCCGGAGGTGACGGCGGAGAGAGACCTGAACCAGTAGAAGGAAGATTCTCCACAGGAGTTTGCAATAGCTTTTGCAATAGAAGTTTTACCGGTTCCAGGTGGGCCCCATAGAATGATGGATGGGAGGCGGCCGGAATTGACGGCCGATCGGAGAAGAGTGTTTTCACCGAGAATGTGCTCTTGCCCTATCACCTCATCGAGACTCTGCGGCCGCATTCTTTCCGATAACGGTACGTGCGGCGGCGACGGCGTTGAGTCCCCTTTTTGACGCTTTTTTCTCAGTACTAACTCTCGATCTTCATCAACGGCTTCATTTTCTTGGCTTAATCGTCCGGTATCTTTCTTAAAGTTGAAGAAGGTACTAATCTTGGGTTGGATAATCGGCGATTGAGGTTTAGCCGCCGGAGAAAGACGATTGCTGTTGTTTAGAAGCCAATCGGTAGCATTAACGACATTTCCGTCGGCGGCGGCTAGGGCTTCGGCCGCCAACTCGGCGGCGAACCCCATATTCACAAGTTGCTGTATTTCGGATTCCATCTTCAATTGGGGATCCTAATTTTCCCCCATTTTCGTCATTCAACGTGTTATTTGGAGGTTTTTAGTATTAATTATTTTAATTAATATTGTATTAGTTTTGTTTTCTAATGTATTATTAAATATTCAAATGTATCTATTAAATTACTTTTATTCTAATATTCACGTTATTAAATTATCACTTGATTGCACCCAATTCTCAAAATCATACCAAATATCGAAACTATTAAGTCAGATGTTCAAGGTTCAAAGATTTAACCGAAGATGGAATCGTTAATTGGATTGAATATAAATATAATATCTATTTATATATTTGCAAATTTTAAAATAATAATAAATTTGATCGATTTAATCCGCTTTTAACCGTTCATTCCGGTTTTTTAGGGTTGAACTAGTTTTTTTCGATTTTATGATTTTTTTTGAAGAATCATATTGGGTACGTTTGGAACAACATTTGATAAATAGCGGTGATGTGAGATGATTGTACTGTGTTGTGAAGTGAACTGATCGTGATTTTAAAAAAAACTATTTTTGAAACAGCGGTTTGCATGATCCTAATGTCATAAAATAACTTTTTTACCCTTATTTTTCAATAATTATTTATATCTTAAAAATTATATTTCATATTATTTTATTATAAATTCGTTATTTCAAAATTGACATTTGGCAGGTACGTTCTGGTGGCTGTTGGGTTAAACCAACTGTGAACTCACCGATGTTTTCTACACGCACGAACGCAGTTATTAATGATGTTTGGTTAAAATAGAATACAACTGCGGTACGTTCACTGCACCGGACGATGAATTAAGTTTCCAAACAACACCATTAAGGTTGATTTTAACTTCATTAATTGCACATTAAACTTGAAATCTTAAATCAAACTATTCTCATTTTATTGTTGTTTTTATATCTCTCACATCAATTTCAATATTAATAAAAATAAATAAAAACATAAAATTTAAATAAGAAAAATGAAATATCTATGAAAATTGAGTCGCCAAGATTTTATCCAACGTAATAATTGAAGTAACACCAAAAACTAATTAATAGAACAAATAAATATTATAAATTTAAATAGTCCAACAAACTTGCACTATTCGAACATAAAAAAAACAATCATTTTTGTCTGATATATGAACATTTCATATTCTAAATTTGTCGTGTTCATGTTCGGACAAATATATGAACACTATTAAAACAATTAAATTAGATCGAATTTTGAAGTTCGAAGTTGAAATAATCGATAATTTTTGTTATTTATTTTATTAGCCAATACATTGACAAGAATACAAAAATTAAGTTATTAGACATTGTTATTTCCATGAAGAATATACTTTCTTGGATTGTGCTTCCTTGTAACCACCTTCTTATGCACTACTTCTCCATGAGAACTCAATGCTTCCTTTTGAGCTTGTTGAATTGTAGTCTTCTTGTCTACAAGAAACAAAATCTCGATCAAGTCGAATACCCGAAATAAAAAATATACTTACAACGAAATATTCAAATCAATTCTATTGTTTAAAATACATATACACACAATCTTCTCAAATATAGATCATTTATTCAACCATAACTTCTACTAGGTCATTGAATCGTTGTGGAACCGTTGTTAAGAATATTTGTATTTTAAAATAATAACTTAGCAGGCCGACAACCTGCACATTTCCGGGCCAGGTTTTAAACTCTAATCTCACATCAAATATGAAACTATAAATATATTAACAAATAATTAGTTCAAACTAATATTTTTAATATAATTTACTTTTCTTATTAATTGAACTACACAACACTCTCTCAACTCATTATATCCTAAATTTCAAAATAGAACATAACAAATTTACATTTGCATCTTTTGAATGGATCGGGTGATGAACCAACCGTCCAGCCCAAACAATCTGGGCTAGGTTTTAAAAGCATGATCTCACATCGCGTATAAAACTATAAATATACAAATTTATAGGATGGATGATATCATGATTTGCTAAAATTATAAGGTTTAGCCGAAATAACGACGGGAGAGTGTGAACGAACGAGATTAAGAGAAGGAACTCACACGTTTAAAAGATTTGAACAAGTCATTATGTGATGTAATTCTCTACTCTTATAAACCTAATTAATCTCATTTCCTTTAGCAATGTGACACAAATTCAACACTCCGCTCAAGTCCAATCATAAGATTTCGACTTGAAATGAATTGAACCAGCTTCGATAGCATGTCGGAATTATAGAGTATGTACGAAATTACGAAGTAAGAGCACGAACGAACGAGATTAGGAGAATGAAATCACACATTTAAAAGATTTGATCAAGCAATTATGTGATAGAATTCTACTCTTATAAGCATAATCAATCACACTTCTTTTAACAATGTGATATAAATTCAACATGAGTAATGAGTTTGAACTAATATTTTTATTATCATTCTGTATTTTATTAACGGACAATAGAGACAATCTGTTAATTCATTAAATCTTGAATTTCTATAAAAACGAACGTAATAAAATGTACCTTTGCATCTTTTGTAGCATGTAACGGGGCAAAAGAAGTGATTCATTTCCTCACACATATTGATGCATCTTTGAAAGCAAGCTTTATCGTATTTCAAACCCCACGACCAGGCGGCGCTGCAGTTGCCGGAGTTCATCGCCGTGACGGCAAAAAGAACAACGAACAAAGCCGATAAACTTATTCTCGCCATTCTATGGTTCTTGGGAGAGAAATTTTATTATGTATGTGTGAGTTGAAAATGTATTATTTTACGTTCCTTTTTATAGGGTTAAGTTTAGATCAATTAATGGTAAAGAGAGTAATTAGGATCGTCTTTTGTCCGCCATTGATGGAGCTCTCTGTGATATAATTTTAGAAGTTGTCTAGTAATAATTTGACAGATAAAATTACAAAATAAACATTAAAATAGTATAAAGATCATGTCTATATAGTTTTTAAATTATGTACAAATCAATCTAATATAACATTTATGATATAATACATTAAAAGATTTGGACGAATGATTATACATTGAGACCATTTCCAATGGTGTATGTGATCATATATAAATATGATTTCGGCCGCCATGTTGGCGGTTAAACCATTGTATGACTGTTATGTCATGGTCATAGATTTTGGTCATATGATATTAACGGGATATTGTGCAAAATATGGTGGTTTTTGAAAAGGGTAAGGTTTTTGTGGTGGTTCGAGTTTGAGAAAAGCGATTGGTTAAAAAAGCAAGCACTCGAGTTTGCCAAAGTCGATCTGTTAATTTTTTCAATTCTGCGCCCAATCGACTTTGCCAAAATGGATTCAATAGACGATCAATTTTGGCAAACTCGAATGACATTCAACTTTCCCAAAGTTAACTATCTTAGTTTCTCTATAAATATAATTCATTTCTACTCATTATTAGGGGTGTGCGTGGATTGGGTAACCGATCCGTTCATCATTTTTTGTATCCGATCCGATGGATACAGATCATAAAAATCATGATCCGATTGCGAATTGGTTTACGGATCGATTTGCAGATACCATAATATTTATTTTTTAATTAAAATTGATTATAAGAAATTATCATCAATCACTAAAAAATGATATTTATTTGATAAACATACAAATTATAAAACAACCGAAAACCATATATTCATAATTTTCAAATAACCGTAAAACAAAAATTGAATTCAATATAAGAATTGAATTAAAACAAATGTATGTAAACAATGAATTAAATTTTTCTTCTAAATATATTAATTTACAAAAAATAAACATAATTCATTTATATATTCGTTATAACAACTTATAAAAATAAAATCAATTGTAAAATTAAATACATTTTAAATGATAATATAAAATATCATAATAATTATCTAAGTTACTAAAAATATGAATTTCAAAAATCAATCTTCGATATTGATTAATTGATATTATTCCATATTGGATATTTTGAAAAATAAGAATAAAAATTAAAATATTATTATTAATGGAAAAACAAATATTTATAATAAGGAAAAAATATATTACCATATATAACGTTTTTACTTTATAAAATTAGAAAAAAATATAATATAATATAATAAAAAAATTGGATCGAATCGGATATGAATATTTAAAAATCTTATCCGATCCGAAAGCGCATCCGATCCGATTAAGTATTTACGATTCGAATAACCGAAAAATCGATTTGGTTACATCGGTTTTTCGGATCATCGGATTTTCATTCACACCTCTACCCATTATTTCCACCCCACTACCAATTCATTCATTCATTCTCACTTCTGTATGTATGATATTTTATTTAATTTCAATATTGTGTATTTAATATTTATTATTTTAATTCATAGTTATGTTATTATTATTATTACATGTGTTATAAATGGATTAATTTATATTATTATTTAATTGCATAATGTTATTATATAATATTAGTACATTTAATTTCTTTAAAACTTAATTTATTATTTAAATAGATATTAATTGATATAACTTTTTTATTCGATTATAGATGAACTTGTTTGGTGGATTTTCTCAAGTAGAATCATCTTTGTTTATGGATTTGCTGATTAGCCAAGACCAATCGGATGGACAGTGGCGGCAGCAGATGAGGAAAGGAAAGAAGAAAAGAAGCGATCTAAATCGATTGCGATCGAGTTTGCCAAAGTCGACCGTCCCTGGAATCGACTTTCGCAAACGCGAGCGGTTAATTAAAACCAAATCGATTTTGCTAAATTTGATTGGCTGCAGAATTGGAAAAATTAAATGTTCAACTTTGGCAAACACAATTCCTTGCTTTTTTCATTATTCGTTTTTCCCAAACTCGAACCACTATTTTGCACAATATCCATATATTATGATTAATATGTCATACTTTATAAATCAATCGAATTTATCAACATTTAAAGAGTCATTTGTCGATCATATTTGGATAAAATTTCACCAATAATTGTGTGCAACTATTTTGATAAATAAATAATATTTTATTTTAATCTACAATTCTATTTAGTATAATATTTTATTATAAATATTTAATCTAATTAATTTTAATGTTTTATTTAAAATATAAGTTAAACTTTTAAGTATTGTATTTATTTAGAGAATACGATTGAATTAAATATAATTAAATTTATTTGGAATGATGTGGATAAAAGAAAATAAAAAAATTATATAGATAAGAAATAAAATAATATGTATGAATGAGAAGATAATATGTTATTAAAAAAGTTTAATGTTAATGGGTATAACCACGATTACTGAGGATTGTATGATATCCTCTTTAGACTCTTATAAATCTAATAAATATCACTCATAACTAATGTGAAAAAAATTCAACATTTATATCAATATTAACTAATGGATAGATTTGGACTGTAAATTGAAATCAACAATAATTTATAATAATAATTATCAATAAATTATTTTTTATTTTATAAATTTTATAAATATAGAGAATAATTGAAAAAAATGAAATCATAGAAAGAAAGGATGCAATGCAGTAACCACGCACCTCCAGGATCCACGGCAGTGGAATTCCTGCGTTTTCCATCCACCGTCCTCCGCGTGATCGGTACGCAAGGAAATTACACATTCGGAATGCCTGTTCTCCCGCGCACTCTTCTTCTACATGAAGCTTATGAATTTAGGGTTTAGGTGTGTGTGCGGCATAATTTTTAGCATACTGCCGATTTCATAGTAGCACAGACAACAAGAGGGATTAGGGCTGGAATATGTAGTTGTCGTCTTCGATTGTTCCTTGGTTTGTAATTATGGACGGATTTTCTGGGAGAGATTTCGTTGACTTGACCTTTGCTGACTCATCTGGCTCTCTTTCTGGTGATTTTGTGATTTTAGTTTATATTGTTTGCGTGTAAGTGAAATTGAGATATGAACTTGGTAATAGTTGTGGGTTTATTGTTGTCTCTACTGATTCGACATTTTTTAAAAAATGTGTTAATGTAGATTGTGCTAGGTTTGATGCTTCGAAATATGGTTTCTTCGGATAAAATATAGTTGATGAACTGGAACTGGGGGTTTGGAGGATGTATATGAGGGTTAGACTATCGATTGTACGAGAAAGATCGGTAAAACTCAATATCACTTGAGTTTTTCCAGGGGATGAATTAGAATTATTTATGGTTTTCAGTTCATTGATCTGTTGATTGCCTTTGGATGCTTTCAAGTTCTGAAATCATAATATAGAAATTCTCTTTTATGGTTATTACCATGATTTTTTTCTAGAAGAGCTTCATTTGGCTTTCGTGTTCATTTTCTTCTCCAGGGTTTAGGTATTGAGTATTATCGAATATAGATTATCTGGCCACAAATTTTGCAAAGGTAAGCAGCACTCCACAATTTTTACATATTTTATATAGTGTTTTGTTTGGCATCCTGAGCTTTTTCTGAAATTTAGAAACAGATGTCATTAGAATAAGGAGGTATTCAAAGCATTATGTTTATTAAATTCATTGCACCAGAAAATGCATATTTAGGATATGTTTGTGGTGCATTTTGGGCTTAATTTTGGAAAGAAGTAGCAGATATTTTGTGGAGTTTTGTTTATTGGGGTTCAACTTTAGAAAAGCAGTTTTGTATGGTATTTCATAACATTGTTTCGGTATCTAACTTTCTGTAGATGATTATCACAATTATATGAGCAATCTATTTTCTAGAAATTGAATGGACCTTTTCCACCATATTTTTGTGTTGGAACTATTCTTTTTGCAGGATTTCTTTTTTATGGTTTTTCCTTGTTATGGATGTGAGTTATTACTGCAGTCTTACTGAATTTCTACGCCTTCTTGTAGCTGATCAAAGTTGTTTCTGGTTCAAGACATCCTGGAGATATTGGTGATCGGGCATCTGGATCTTTTTTCTATAGAAAGTGAGTTCTTTATATTATCTAAATGGTTTTCATTTTTTTGTTTGATCATTTGTAATGCGGCAATGTCATCAATCGACATTATTATAGGTTCATCAGCTACCGAACTGGCCAGAGAAGCATATGTTTTCTGATTGGCATGATTATCAGGCATTTGACAAGGTATTAGTTTTTTCCATCCCACCAAAAGAAGCAATCATCCCGATCCCACAATAGTGCTGATTCACATGGACAGTTGCAGGTTGGTGCTTTTGGAAGAGTTTCTGTTTCTTCACTTTGTAGGCTTCAATCTCTTCTTGAGTTTGAAATTCCTGTCCATAGTCGGACGACACAGACCAGAATTTATCTGAGAAGCCTTTGGAAAAGGAATCATGTTTGCTTCAAGGGTCATTATTGAACAAGGACTGCCTTCTTTTGAATGTGGATGATAATGACAGGCTCTTGCAGTTTACTCAGCCGCAAGATGGTGGGAACCAGCTTAGGACGCGACACCAGCATCTTTTATAAGGTTTAGCTCCTCTCTTAAGCTTGTTGACCTTTTAAGAAAGAGTGAGATTATGATGGGCTGCCTCCAAGGGATGATGCTATCTTTTTACGCATAGTTTCCGTTTCCAAAGGCCGAAAGCTCATATCAAAGTTTCTTCAGCTTCTTTTGCATGGAGCTTGCTCGAATAACCTGCATGCCTATACCCTGCCATCTGAGATTTTGTTTGGAGGTCTGCCATAGTGCCATCTGACCCTGAAGCTGCATCCATCATCAATGATCTCGTGAAAACAGTTTATCATTGTGTTTGTGGGATGAATCTTCGATCACTGAGTGCTTGTCTGGCTGCGGTTGTTGGTTCGTATGAGCAGCCACCACTTCGCCGAATCGGAAGCGTTGCCGGAGATGGTGCATCAGTCATCTTGAAATCTGTTTTAGAAAGAGCTACACACCTACTAACGGGTCCTCAGTTTTCCTGCAATTTCAACAATCCTTATTGCACTCTTTGGCAGGCTTCATTTGATGCTTTCTTCAGTCTTCTGATCAAGTATCGTGTGAGCAAATTTGATAGCATTGGACAAATATTTTCTCAGAGAATGGTAAATTCAGGCACACTGGTTCCAAGGCTGCAAAGGCCATAAGCAGGGAGATGCCCTTGGAACTTGTACATGCTAGTTTACCACATGGTACATACAGACGATAGCCAGAAGAAGCTGTTATTTTACTCAGCGATCAATGCCTATCACTTGGTTTAACTTTCACGGTGGAAGCAGCGGACGGATCAATCCTGAATAGTTGCGAGGCTGAGATGATAGCATAGTTTATGGGAAGATATGGGGTAGTGTCAATGTTTCTGAAGTTCCACATTTAGTTTGAGTTGCTAGTGAAGGTTTTTTCCTTCCCCTCCTCAGTCATAAGTGATCTCTTCTAAGTTCTCTCCTTTTACTAGTTTTACGTTAGTTTACATTCCATTGAAAAGCTCTAATTTTTTTAATCTAGAGAGCTTTTATGTTAAGTATTGTTCTCATATCCTCTGCCTGGAAAAATACACTATAAATCACTGAGAACGTTTTTTGGTATTTTCTCCTATAATAAGAGAAACTTGCAGTTTCTGCTCATTCTTCACCAAAGAAGTCTGTTTTTTGTGGGTAAAGCATGGAATGCTCGGTTTTCTTGGAATAGTTGAATTTGTATGAAATGAAAAAATATGAGAAAGCTGGCTTGCTTTCTGCAGGAAGCTTGTACGAGTAACTTCAAGAGGTTGTGTGCAGTGCCATTTTCCTTTATTAAAGAAGAACATATGCATGTGTTTGTTTGTTGTGTGCAAATTGCAATAGATATTTTTAATGGTGATGCTGTAACAAGTTCATGCATTTAATTTAAGATAATCTTTATTGAAATGTTTTGATGTAGAAGCTTCAATGTAAAATAGCAACTCCACGTGGCAAGTTGGGCGAATGGGATGAAGACCGTAGCTCTCAAAACTCAAGAGTTGGTGATCACATACAGAGACAAGTGTCCCACAGAAATCAGCCTGACCAATATCCAGACGTCACGTGGCAAGGGGTAAGCTAAGCTTCTCCTCTGCTCTCCTTCATGTCCCAGTGTTGTAATGTATCTTGAAGGGGACGAAAGCGACTGTAAGCATTAATGCTCTCAATGTAAGTGATGCCCCATGCTCCCAAACGAGTGAATCAGGTCTCTTTGGAATCAGGTGGTTGTCTTATCTTTATCAAGATTCTTTCTTTTTTACATATTCTTTTTTTGGGTTGTGCTCAAAATTGTTTCATCGATTTACTTTTCATTTTGGGAGTAGTTTTCTGACGTGGGTCTGAGCTGAAACTCTTTGTTTATTGTAGAAGAGAAAACCCCATAGTTCTGCTGCTTACTTTTCAACTCAAGGTAAACTTTTCAGTTGGTTTTTTTCAACTCTATTTCTGCATTCTTTTGTCGGGTTTATTATAGAAGGAAAAATGATCATGAATTCATGCATTTTTGTTACCATAAATGCCTTCTTTTATCTTGGAAATGTGTGGATGAAAAGTCTTCATGCTTCATGATTAAATTTATTACCGACAGCTGACTCGAACCGATCAAACGATAAAATGCTTCCATTTTTGTTTTGTTTTTCTTGATCTTGTGTTCTTTCTAGCAGCTAAAGCTTATTTCTTCCATGGATAACTGCCTTTCTGACTGGCACGCAGAAGATGATTCTTTATCCTCACAATCTTTTCAAAGGAAACATTTGGGGTGAGTGTGTTTTTTAATGAGCATTACAGCTTTATTGTTTGTTTTCTTGAACTTTTCTTCTTATCTTATTTTCAGATTAGATAATGAGCTTATGGAGATCTTATGGCAGAATGGAGAAGCTGTTTTTCACAGCCAAGCTAATAAAAGACCAGAATCTGATGAAGAAGATAACGAGCAGCAAGTTTCATGGATTAGTAGCTTCGCAAATGAACCATTTCAAGAGGATTTTTGTGCTGATTTATTGTCTCTTTTTGTAATGCCACAAGCAAGATTTGGATCTAGTGAAGCAAACGTTTCGAATCCGAATTGGGAACTTGGTATCAACAAACACTGTTTGACTGTGGAGTCTACTGATCAAGTTGCAATTGGAGTGAATACGAACCGGGATTCCGAAAATACTTTGTCTGTCGAAAAACACGTTGTAACAACGGAAAATACTCCTTGCCAAGGATTCCGAAAAGCAAGCAATGAAAACAAGAGAAAGACGAGGGCGGTCGAAGAACCTGAATCTCCAAGTGATGTAAGCTCATTTAAACTTTTTCATGGTTTTTGTTAATTCAATGCTTATTACTTTAGGCTACTGAACTGGAGTCACCGGACGGAAATGAACGGTCATCTCAAAAGTTGTCGCGTAGGCATCGTGTTGCAGAAGTGCATAACCAGTCTGAGAGGGTAGGAAATGACACTGGACCAGTGTTTGGAAGTGATTCTTCTTCGGCTCTAACGTAAAAAACGAGATGAATTTATTGAAGCAGCTATCACTTCCGAACAAGCAGTATGCCTTTCATATATAATCTGGAAAATTTTGGTAGTAATATGTTCTTCATTTTTCATGCATATGCTACGCAGAGGCGGAGGGACCGGATCAACGAGAAAATGCGTGCTTTACAGGCACTGATCCCTCATTCCCACAAGGTAAAAGCCACTGAATTAGCTATAAAATTCCGAGAAATGGCGTGTTTGGTTCCCAAATTTTAGTTATTTTGATAAATTTGGTTCTCAAACTTTAATTTGGCATCCGTGGTCCCACTTTGAATGTTTTGGCAAAAATAGTCCCCAAAGCTTCCAAATTTGGTCCTGTTTCCATATGACACATTAAACTTTAAGGACTAGATTTGCTGAATTTTATGAAATATGGAGATTAGTTTTGTCAGATTGTCAAAATTAAGAAACTTTGGAGACCAAATTTGCTTAATCATATACACTTTGGGGACCTTAAATGCGATCCGTCCCGTCTTTCCTAATTCTTCATTTCTACTAGCAATTTTTCAGTTGGACAAAGCATCCGTTTTAGACAAGGCGATTGAATATATGAAGTCTCTAAAATTACAGCTTCAGGTATTCAAACTGAATCTCCCTTTTAGAGTAAGCATTAAAGCAATTTTTACCATCACTTGTTATTTATAGTGGTGTATGGGAACTGGAATGGCACAAATGATCCCGCAGCATCAATATATCTACAATGCCGGAATCGGGATCAGACCACCGACGTTTCCCGCAATACAAAACCCGATGTGCTTCCCAAACCAAGCTCCTATGGGGCATGGCTTTATGATGGGCCATCATATTTATCAAAATCAAATGCAAAATGCGAGTACTCGTTCCATTCCGAATGAAACGCAGGTTTGTTCATACACATTTCATTCATGATCAGTCTTTGGTATGTTTAGATTCAGAATATGATGATCGAGAAGCTATTATGGTGATCGTTGACATGTCTATTTTTCGTTATATAATCTTGTTATTGCTTCTACTCCCAGTTTATGGCAGCGCAACCAAACAATGGCATGAACCAAGCGAATCATTACGGTGCATGTTATACGAACTCTAAGACGGGTTAAGGTGATGAGATGCAGAAACTCGACTCGGGTATTGCTTAGATTTCCATTGTAGATTCAGGCTAAATCCCAGTTCAAAATCAGGCAAGAATACAAGCTCTTTGTTCTCTATATTGAATTAGTTACCTTTTGGATGATTAGTCAAGAACTTAGTGTGTCTAGCTAATCTGTGAATGTTCATATGATATTATCGTCGTACTTCTCTTATATTCGACTCATATTTCTCATCTCAAACATATCGATTCGTTGTGATATTTGCTCTTGTCGTTATTTTACGGCAACATTGTTTACGAATAGATTGAAACAAGAGACTTAAGGAATACTATGGGAAGATCGGTTTTTTAAGGGTGGGACAAAGATTCATGTCCTAGAACATTAACATTTTATTTTCAGCTAAATTTTGAAGAAATTCTATTTATACTACTTAAAACATAAATTTTTTAGGTTAGTTGATTTTGAATTTTTACATTTAAAATAAATAATTATTATAAAATTTGGAAATAACAATTTCATTCTAGTTTAATATTCAAAATAACATTATTAAAAATCGTAAAATATGAAAAACCTTATAAGAACGATCTCATTTGTCAATTACAAATCAATGTAAGAACGAGACCAGGGCACAGCCTTATCCTCTAAAGCAACAACCTCATCAACAGAATCCCCAACCAGCCAATACCCTTTCACCACGTCACACTCTCAACACACAAAAGCTTCAACAATACACATGATCTCTTTTGTGAGCTGATCATCGCTAAAAATGGCTTCCACAGCATTGTTCTTCCACAGCCACGCCGCCTTTTGTAAACCCTCCGTACCGGGTTCTTCTTCTTCCAGCCGCCGTCTAGTCTCCGGCCGTATCCTCTGCCAAGCGTCGGAACAAGAAGCCACCATTCTTTCCCGGAGATTGGCTCTCACTGTACTCATCGGCGCAGCCGCCGTTAACTCCAAAATCTCACCTGCCGATGCAGCTTACGGAGAATCCGGTGAGAATAAATAATGTAAATCGAAAAATTAGCGATTTAGGTATAATTTTGAATGTGTTTCGTTACAGCAAATATTTTCGGGAAGCCAAAAACGAATACAGATTTCAGTGCATATACCGGAGATGGATTCAAGGTATCAATTCCTTCGAAATGGGGCCCTAGCGGGGAAGTTGAGTACCCAGGTCAAGTTCTAAGGTACGAGGATAACTTTGACGCCACGTCAAATATTACAGTTATGGTTATACCAACAGACAAGAAATCAATCGCCGATTACGGCTCACCGGAGGAATTCCTCTCTAAGGTCGATTATCTCCTCGGCAAACAAGCTTACTCCGGCAAGACCGACTCAGAGGTACGTACAAAATCACATCTTTTTAACTCGTTTAATTGATCATATTCTAAAAATTTAATATCCATTTCCAAAAAAATCATGTTTGTTGGGGTTAGTCAGATTTGATCAAATTGTTACTGATTTGAATGGTCAAGATCAATTTTGTAAGTACTTAAATTTGAAGGGAATGTTTAGAGATATGAAAATTTACATCATATTGAAACTTAATAGTAGAATAATATTATATTAATTAACTTATTAAATATGTTCCTTTCTCATTATGTATTATATTTATCTCTGTGTGAGATATGAAGACTTATCTTATAATGATATTAAATAATGGTGATGTTATAAAATGATTTTTTTACTCTTATTTTTAAATAATTATTTATAACTTAAAAATTATATTTCATATTATTTTATGATAAATTCGATATGCCAAAACTACATTTTTAAATTGTTATACATATTTTTATAGTTTGAACATGTAATTGATATAATATAAGAAATTATTGATCAAAATTATTTTTTTAAAAAAATAAACTATAATTTACCAAAAGTAAAATTGACATTTGACAAGTGCGTTCCGGTGGCCATTGGGTCAATCAGCTGTGAACTCATCGCTATTTTCTACGGTCGTATGAACGCAGTTATTAATAATGTTTGGTTAAAATATAATACAATCGATACGTTCACCGTACCAGATGGTGGACTGAGTTTCTAAAGAAGACCATTAATTGACTTATTTAAGTGTTTAAAATTGTTGTTTATTTTCCTTATATATTATATTTATGTGGGTGTGAGATATTAAAACTTATCTCAGATTATAACTTAATAATGAAATGATATTATATTAATTGATTTATTCAATTCTTTTAAATTATATTATCCTCTTCTTATGCATTATATTTAACTGAATGTGAGATATGAAAACTTTTGTCCACCATTTGAAAAGTATGATTAATTAGTTTATAATATTAGTTAATTTGTTCTAGTGTTTTATACTATGGTATATTCTTCTTATACATTAATTAATCTAAGGTCATATTTTCTATGTAACTTACCTAACTCTGAAAATTTAACATAATTATAATGACATCATCTTTTGTAGGGTGGATTTGATTCGGGAATTGTGGCATCGGCAAACATTTTGGAATCCTCGACTCCCAAGGTTGAAGGGAAACAATATTACTTATTATCCGTGTTAACGAGAACTGCAGATGGAAACGAAGGTGGTCGTCATCAACTCTTCGCCGCTACCGTGAAAGACGGGAAGCTTTATATATGCAAAGCACAAGCTGGGGATAAAAGATGGTTCAAAGGAGCAAGACAATTTGTTGAGACAGCAGCAAATTCTTTTAGTGTTGCTTAATGAATCATGTTCTTGTAATGAAGAAGTACCATCAATATTTTTACATATGCATAATTAATGTATCTTGCCTACGAATATTTCTTAAATATACATTGTTCGGGTTGTTTATGTTCGTATTTGTTTATTCAAATTAAAATATAAACATTTTTCGAAAAATAAAACTAATTCGATTAAAAAATTTGAATTAACACGAATATGTTTCCGGACAAATGTATGTATACTATGAAATAATAGGGTGATAATTGAGTTTTTGTGTATTATATTTGTATGAATGGATCAGGACACGAATTCGAACACAATCGAATGAATTAAAACACAAATGAACATGAATATAAATGAATGTGAACATGAAAATGTACAAACTGCGCGGCACGGACTCGCGGTTTTTTGTGTTTTTCACGCGTCCGGAGCGGCGACGCGGACCGACTCGAGTCGACACGGGACGCGTATACGAAACAATGTCGTTTGGTGAGTATATTTTACAAAATCGAATTTTGTCTTTTAGGGTTTTCATTTGTAGTTCGGCGCTTCACGGTTCCGTCCTTCCCTCCTCTTTGGTTACTGAATCGGCACTAAGGGACTAAAGGTAAGATTATTAATTATATAATTGTTTGTTTTAACTTTTAGAGAGGTGATGTTTTGCTAGATTTTCAAGTTTCAACCATTGTTTTTTTTTGTTTCTTTGTTATGTTTATTTCTTGTTTCTGTTATGATGTTACCTTGGATAATTTTCAGTAACATATCCTCTGAATGCATTTTTCCTACGAATTAGATCTTGTATTATTCATATACAAAATAGCTAGGAACATTTATTTCTTATTTTGTTAAATTTTACGGATACGTTACTGCTATGCTAAAAGAATGTTTCTGATTTCTTCATGAAAGTCATATTTATTTTGCTTCCTGCTTAGCCTCACTAAAAGACCAACAAATTTATGAATTAAGACAAAAAATTTGCTTTATAACGTGATTGCAGGACTTTTATATGCTCATTTTTTTTATGTATTTTGTAGTATTTAATATTTTTTCTAAAATCAAAACGAGTCGAAAATCCGACTCTTTTATTCTTGCCGAGTCGAGTCGAGTCGTGTCGAGTCGCACCGAGTCGGTCGGGCGAGTCGGTGCTGCATAGGTGCAAACAACCATGTACATCATACTCCCAACAGCAGAGGAATACGGTACCTTTAACATTCTGTCAATTTCTTCTTCTGTTTGTGGATGCTGCTCCTTGCTTAATTTTGATATAGCTGTCATGGAGGATACTGATGGCTTTGTATTTTCCATATCAAACCTTTTTAAAATTTGCTCAACATATTTCCTTTGTGATAGAAAAATCTTCCTTTGAAATCTATCTCGATAAATCTCAATTCCCAATAATTTCTTAACTGGCCCTAAGTCCTTCATTTCAAAGTCTTCTGCCAATTGTCTTTTTAATCTGTCGATCTTTTCTTTGCTTGTGCTAGCTATAAGCATGTCATCTACATAGAGCAGTAGAATTATTAGATTTCTATCTTCATTTCTGAAATATGCACAAGTATCACTTTCTGCCTTTCTGAAGCCTGCTTTGATCATAAACATGTCAAACTTTTTGTTCCACATTCGAGGAGCCTGTTTTAAACCATAAAGGCTTCTTTTCAACTTGCATACCATGTTTTCAGTTCCTCCTTTTATAAAACCTTCCGGTTGTTTCATAAATATTTCCTCTTCAAGGTCTCCATTTAGAAATGTTGTCTTCACGTCTAGTTGCTCAATTTCTATATCAAAAATTGCAGCAACTGATAGCAGCAACCTAATAGAGGTTAGTTTTACCACTGGAGAAAATATTTCTTCAAAATCTATTCCATTCCTTTGAGTGAAACCATTTGCTACTATTCTTGTTTTATATCTTGTAGTACCATCAGCTTCAGTTTTCAGTTTGTAAATCCATTTGTTTTCAAGTGGTTTTCTTCCTTGAGGCAGTGATACAAGTTCAAATGTATCATTCTTTTTCAGTGAGTCCATTTCCTCAATCATAGCTTTCCACCATAACTTGCTGTCTTTATGATTAATGCTTGTTGAAAATTTTCAGGTTCACCATTTTCTGTAACCATTACATAATCTGAGGTTGAATATTTTCTTGAAGGAATTCTTACTCTTTGACTTCTATTTACTGTCTCTTGATTTCCTTCCACAAGTTCATCATCTGAATTTGGAGCCTGTGGGTGATCAGTGACTGGTTCACTGTCACTCTCGGTAGGTTCTTCACTTCTCAAGTCTCTTTGAGTTGGCATGTTCATCGGTGAAGGTAATTCTTTCCATTTAACAGTTTGTTCATCCTTTCTTTCACTTTCAGATTTCAAATCTCTTATTGTTCTTGTTTCTAGGAAAGTCACATCCCTAGATCTTGTGATTTTATTTGTGGTTGAGTTCCAAATTTTGTAACCAAATTTGCTGTCACCATATCCTAGGAATATCCCTTCACTTGTATGATCATCCAGCTTCTTTCTTTCTTCTTTGGGCACATGTATTAATACCTTGCAACCAAACACCTTTAAATGTTTATAATTAGGAGGTTTACCTGTCCATTTCCATTCTGGAATTTCTGAGTGCAGTGCTGATGTAGGAGAGCGATTTATTAGATAACAAGCTATTATCAATGCTNAGTTAGTTCATTCTTATGTATGTGGGGCTATTCCGAATAATCATTTTCGGTATTTTGTAACATTTTTGGATGATTATTTTCGAATGTTCAAGATCTAATATCTCCCGTGTCTATAACTCAGTTTAAATAATTTAAAATAAGCAAATATTTGTATATTAAATTATTTAGGATTTGTTTTGAAAAGCAATAAATTGACAAAAAGACATTTCAATCCTCAAATTTTTCTAGTTTTGTCAAAACTGATCTCATAGCTTGTAACGATATATTTAGTCTCAAATGGATTTTCTGAAAAGTTGATCCTTCAAATTTGTAGCATTTAATAAATATATTCCCGAAGTTTGATTTTTGATCGATGACCTAAATTGTAAAAATTAAAAAACTAATTATGTTATACACATTAAATTTTGTTAAATTATTTTGTAAAAAATAAAAATATCAGTTTTACCATCAAGATTACCAAAATTCAAACCATGAAACTCTGAAATTAAATTTGCTGTGTCAATAAATTATATATGCAATTAATATTTAAACTAAATGATTTTTGTTACATTGAATGAATAAACAAGGTTTTAAAATTTCACGAGTTAACGTCAACATCATCTTCCTCGCCGCCTGCGTTTTCAGATTGGTTCGTCGCTCCCGACAAGAAATCTAACGCCGTTACAACGTCCGTCATCAGCGGCCGGTAGCTCGCTTCCTCCTGTAGACACATGGCGGCGATAGCCAAAGCTTGGTACAATCCTTTCTCTGGGTATTTTCCCTCCATTACAGGATCCGCCATTACGTGAAATTTCTTCTTGTCTTTGAACAATGGTTGCGCCTGAAACAACAAAAGTTCGATTCCTCAGAGAAACAGTAAAGAAATCACTTTATTGGGTATGAATTTGTTGGAATTATAAACTACTCCGAAAATTATATGGAAATGTTAAATTTCTAGATTAGATGACGTGTGAAGTATGTTCGGATATAATATATAACAATTAGGAAATCATACCGTAAAAAATTTGAACAAGTCAATTAGTATAATTCAAATTCTCTCTTATAAGCTAATTTAAGCTCCATCTAAATTCCAAAGTAGGACAATTCTTTCATATTCAAAACACACAATAAATCCAACCACCTGATAAGTTAGACAATTCAAATCGGTGAATTAGTAATCGATCAATTTCATGAAACCAAACTATCCCGACAAGGTCACTCGAGAACGGAAATGTATACATATATAACATATAAGAGAAACAAACTAATCAATATTTCATAAATACAATGTGAATAATTATATTATCAACACATCCTCAAATTTTTTCCTTGTGAATTAAAACGAATCATATTTTGCAGTATTGATAATCAAGATTGAGATCAAACCATCTCTAATACAATATTGAAATTACAGAATCTACCCAAAATTATAATAAGTATGCGCACGAATGCATCATATAAGGAGAAAAAATCATACGTAAAAAACATAAATAAATCATTTAGTATGATATCAATGTAGGACAATTATTATTTTAATGAGAATTCTTACCCATTCAATCAAGTTTTGTTCTTGACTTGGTTTCGAGCTATCGATAACTCTTCTACCCGTGATCATCTCCAAAAACACAACACCAAAGCTATATACATCGGATTTCGTCGCAAGTTGACCAGTGGAAGCGTATTCCGGTGCACAATAACCAAACATATCCATAACTCTTGTCGAAACATGGGGTTTTTCACCGATAGGGCCAACTCGGGCAAGGCCAAAATCAGAGAGTTTTGGGTTGAAATCTTCATCAAGAAGAATATTGGATGCCTTTAAATCTCTATAATCACCGGAGGATTCGTCGTTTCATGCAAATATTCCAACCCTTTAGCTGCTCCTGATGCAATCTTCATCCTCTTTTCCCAGTCCAATGGATCCTTCCCCGTACCTGCGTTTCCCCGTACTTTGGGAACATTGTACCTTTAATTCTCAAAGTTTTGTTATTTTTATATATTTGACATATATAATCCCCGTCCATTAATCGTTTTGACAAAAATGATCTACATATTTCCAAAATTTGACAAATTCAATTTATGTATGCCAAAATTAATCCATCGGACTTTTAGAACAAATTTTGCCATAGAAATTAAACTTTGATACCTATTTTGTTAAATTTTACGAATTTAAGAATCGATTTTACCAAATACTCAAAGTGTGAGGATTGTTTTTGCTTTTAAAGTACTTTAATGACTAGAGTTATCAAAATTAAGAAATATTGAAATCTTAATTTACCCATTTTTTATGAGATTTTAAGTGCTTACTTAAGAGATGATCTTCCAAGGATCCATTGGCCATATACTCATAAACTAGAAGCCTTTGTTCTCACTCTGAGCAGTAACCTACTAAGTTAACAAGATTTGTATGATGAAGAAGACTTAGCATTAAGACTTCAACTAAAAATTCTCGGTTTTCTTGTAACCCGTTTTGGTCAAGTTGCTTCACAGCGACATCCTAAGACATAAACAAAGAGAAAAAGTGTTATATTATAAAGGTGACACAAAAATTTGATCCTTATACTTTCAAGGTTTTAGCAATTTTGATTTCTAAAGTTTATTTATAAGGGTGGAAATCAAATTTGGTCACAATAGTTCCATATTTTTTTTTAAATTTGATTCCTAAAATTTATTTATGAGAGTGAGACACAAATTTGGTCCTTGTAATTTTATGATTTTAACAATTTTAGTTCCTAAAGTTTATAAGGTTGAGATGCATATTTGGTCTCTATACTTTCGAAGGTTTTAGAAGTTTGGTTTCTAAAATTTATTTATGAGGGTGAGATGCAATTTTGGTCCCAATAGTTATATGGTTTTGACAAGTTTGATTGCTAAAGTTTATTTATGAGAGTGTGACACAAATTTGATCCTTACAGTTCTATAATTTTAATAATTTTCATTCCTAAAGCTTATAGCGGTGAAAAGCAAATTTGGTCCTAATAGTTTTATGGTTTGATAATTTTAGTTTCTTAAGATTATTTATGAGGACGAGACGTCAATTTGGTCCCTATAGTCCACTGATTTTAGTAATTTTGATCCCAAAAATTTTA
The DNA here is from genome assembly GCA_009725065.1 of Utricularia reniformis. Classification (NCBI taxonomy): domain Eukaryota; kingdom Viridiplantae; phylum Streptophyta; class Magnoliopsida; order Lamiales; family Lentibulariaceae; genus Utricularia; species Utricularia reniformis. The sequence continues at coordinate 120,584 of RWGZ01000965.1, forward strand.
CGTTTGTAACAATTGTGATACCTAAAGTATTAATATGACAAAATCGATTCTCATATTTTGTGAAGTCTTTGCAAAGCTAGTACTCAACTTTAACTTATATGACATAATTAATCCTTAAAGTTTTCAATTTTGGCAATTGAAATCATTGTCCAAAATTAAAATTCTAGGACCAGTTTGGCCATTTTAGGAATATGATTTACTAAATGTTGCAAAGTTAAAATACAACATTTGCAAAATGCTTAAAGTTTGAGAATTAAATATGACTTTACAAACTATACAAATCAAATTTACCAAAAACTATTAAAATTTGAGAAATAAATGTCATTTTCTGAATTTTTGGAAAGATTACCATGTTCTTATTTGAAATATTTCCCTTGTAAACTCTCCCAAAACCACCTTCACCCAACAAATTCTCATTCTTGAAATCTTGTGTTGCATCACATAGCTCCTTGAAAGTGAAAATATCTGTAGAAATGTTGCTTTTACCAAGTTTTTCAATTTCTTCAGCAAAATATCTTCTCCTGCTGCTATCTGAATGAAGAAAAAAATCAAATTTTACGATGAGGATAATAATTTGAAGATATAGAAAAATACCGTTTTTCATAGATATAATTGCAATAGCAGATAAGGATTTGTTAGGATCAGGTATTTCTTGAGTGTTTTTGAACGACTCTTGTTGCTTCGTCGGCTCTTCCGACAAGCAAAAAGAGAAACAACTCATCATTATTTGCTTCCTACTAAATATATATGTATTATCTTCAAGTTATTTTACTTGAAATTACATCAAAAGTTAACTTTTTTTTTCATTATTTCTTGTCTTTTGGTAAACCAGAAAATGTTCATGTTTTTTTCTATATTAAGCGGGTGGCTTTAGAATTTATGGTCGTGTTTACCTCTCAATTTTCCAAGGCAATTCCAAATCAAGAAGGAAATATACTCAAGGGAAATTTTGGTGAATTACATTTATTTGGAGTTGGATTAGCCTGTGTTCGAAAACCGGATTGGTTTTGACCGGTTCGAACTGGACCCGGACAAAATACCGGTCCGGTTTATGGTTTACTCTACTCAATATTTGAAACAGCGGAGATAATGGAATGTCGAGCTATGGCCAAAATACCTATGAAGAGTGGTGTTGACTTGCAGCGGAAAAAAGAGAGGCTGATTTACTGACGAATAACTGAAAGAGAAAATGATTGTTACAACCGCCGTTGAAGAACCAGAGAGCCGAAAGCAGAGAAAATGAGGAAGAAACCACTCTGTTTATTTTTACCTGCAACCAGAAATCATTTTTCTTGGTTTTACCATAACCAATGGCTTGCTATGGAGATATTGAAGCCGTGGAAGAGGAACTGTGGGAAACATTTCTTGAAGGGATTATGAGTTCAGGTTTCCGAGCCCGAAGAATCACCACCACTCAATCGGATTTAGTTGCTGGGATTAGTTTTACAGCCCCTGACTTTATTGTTGTATTTTCCATTTGATTTTATAAAATTAGATGCTATTTCTAACGAAAAGAGACAAATATAGATGTTTATAATCAAATAATGTTATTTATAGGACGTCGAGAGAATTTTGGACGTGATATTGATTTAGTAAGATAACAATATAAGTTATCTTACTTAGAACATAATATGATGTAATTNTTTACGAATTTAAGAATCGATTTTACCAAATACTCAAAGTGTGAGGATTGTTTTTGCTTTTAAAGTACTTTAATGACTAGAGTTATCAAAATTAAGAAATATTGAAATCTTAATTTACCCATTTTTTATGAGATTTTAAGTGCTTACTTAAGAGATGATCTTCCAAGGATCCATTGGCCATATACTCATAAACTAGAAGCCTTTGTTCTCCCTCTGAGCAGTAACCTACTAAGTTAACAAGATTTGTATGATGAAGAAGACTTAGCATTAAAACTTCAACTAAAAATTATCGGTTTCCTTGTAACCCGTTTTGGTCAAGTTGCTTCACAACGACATCCTAAGACAAAAACAAAGAGAAAAGGCGTTACATCATAAGGGTGAGATACAAATTTGATCCTTATACTTTTAAGGTTTTAGTAAGTTTGGTTTCTAAAGTTTATTTATAAGGGTGGAAAGCAAATTTGGTCACAATACTTCCATATTTTTTTTCAAATTTGATTCCTAAAGTTTATTTATGAGAGTGAGACACAAATTTGGTCATTGTAATTCTATGATTTTAACAATTTTAGTTCCTAAAGTTTATAAGGCTGAGATGCATATTTGGTCTCTATACTTTCGAAGGTTTTAGAAGTTTGGTTTCTAAAATTTATTTATGAGGGTGAGATGCAATTTTGGTCCCAATAGTTATATAGTTTTGACAAGTTTGATTTTCCTAAAGTTTATTTATGAGAGTGTGACACAAATTTGATCCTTACAATTCTATGATTTTAACAATTTTGGTTCCTAAAACTTATAGCGGTGAAAAGCAAATTAGGTTCCAATAGTTTTATGGTTTGATAATTTTAGTTTCTTAAGATTATTTATGAGGACCAGACGTCAATTTGGTCCCTATAGTCCACTGATTTTGGTAATTTTGATCCCAAAAATTTTACGATTGTAACAATTGTGATACCTAAAGTATTAATATGACAAAATCGATTCTTATATTTTGTGAAGTCTTTGCAAAACTAGTACTTAACTTTAACTTATATGACATAATTAATCCTTAAAGTTTTCAATTTTGGCAATTGAAATATTTCCCTTGTAAACTCTCCCAAAACCACCTTCACCCAACAAATTCTCATTCTTGAAATCTTGTGTTGCATCACATAGCTCCTTGAAAGTGAAAATATCTGTAGAAATGTTGCTTTTACCAAGTTTTTCAATTTCTTCAGCCAAATATCTTCTCCTGTTGCTATCTGAATGAAGAAAAAAATCAAATTTTACGGTGAGGATAATAATTTGAAGATATAGAAAAATACGGTTTTTCATAGATATAATTGCAATAGCAGATAAGGGTTTGCTAGGATCAAGTATTTCTTGAGTGTTATTGAATGACTCTTGTTGCTTTGTCGGCTCTTCCGACGAGCAACAAGAGAAACAACTCATCATTCTTTGCTTCCTACGTAATATATATGTATTATCTTCAAGTTATTTTACTTGAAATTACATCAAAAGTTAACTTTTATTTTCATTATTTCTTGTCTTTTGGTAAACTAGAAAATGTTCATGTCTTTTTTCTATATTAAGCGGGTGGCTTTAGAATTTATGGTCGTGTTTACCTCTCAATTTTTCAAGGCAATTCTAAATCAAGAAGAAAATATACTCAAGGGAAATTTTGGTGAATTACATTTATTTGGAGTTGGATTAGCCTGTGTTCGAAAACCGGACTGGTTCTGACTGGTCCGGCCGGTTCGAACCGGACCCGGACAAAATACCGATCCGGTTTATGGTTTACTCAATATTTGAAACAACCGAGATAATGAAATGTCGAGCTATGACCAAAATACCTATGAAGAGTGGTGTTGACTTGCAGCGGAAAAAAGTGAGGTTGATTTACTGGCGAATAACTGAAAGAGAAAATGACTGTTACAACCGCCGTTGAAGAACCAGAGAGCCGAAAGCAGAGAAAATGAGGAAGAAACCACTCTGCTTATTTTTACCTGCAACCAGAAACCATTTTTCTTGGTTTTACCAGAACCAATGGCTTGCTGTGGAGATATTGAAGCGGTGGAAGAGGAACTGTGGGAAATATTTCTTCAAGGGATAATGAGTTCAGGTTTTCGAGCCCGAAGAATCACCACCACTCAATCGGATTTAGTTGCTGGGATTAGTTTTACGGCCCATGATTTTATTGTTGTATTTTCCATTTGATTTTATAAAATTAGATGTTATTTCTAACGAAAAGAGACAAATACAGATGTTTATAATCAAATAATGTTATTTAAAGGACGTCGAGAGAATTTTGGACCTGATATTGATTTAGTAAGATAACAATATAAGTTATCTTACTTAGAACATAATATGATGTAATTATGCTTATTTAAAATTTTAAAGTGTTTTTAAATTGTAAATTAAATAATTAAAAAGATTAAAAAAATAAAAACGAGTTGAACCGGTTCTCAACCGATCTGAACCGGTTTGGACCGAACCGGAGAGATGACCGGTTCGTATTTTCGATCCGGTTGTAGAACATAGGGATTAGCTTATAATAAGCGTAAATGAAGAAATCAAAGAAAATATAATATTTAGTGTAAAAATTCAAAACTGAAATAAACCACATGATACATAAATTTTGGTTGTAAATTCACTATTATAAAAAAATAGGAAACTTAGGTATTTTGATGTTGTACAATTGTGTACATTATATCCTCTATTTATAGTGTTCACACTATAAAATCTAATTATAAGATATTTTACAATATTTGAATCATATATTTTAAATATATTTTTGTATCACATCTTCCATGTTTTAAAAACCGATACTAGCCGATGAATCTGTACACCGAATATGCAACAGAATAAAATAAAATAAATTATTAATATAAAAAAAAATACAAATTTTTTTAACATATTCTCAATTTATATTTTTCTTAATAAAAAAAATAGAATAATTTTTTTTATAAACTCATATTTTTGTACTAAAACAAACAAGTTAGAGTCTATCCGACAAACTCAAAACAAGTATCGACCGATATTATATTTAAATAACAGTCAATATTAGTAAGCATAAAATTTTCGGTCTACAAAGTCGATATTTTTAACTGGAAGCATTCACGTTCCTAACGGCGTCGTTAAGTGCTCGTGCACAAAAGAGAATGCTGGGGAATAAAACGGCGTCGTTAAGTGCTCGGGACTCGGCAGTTGGCACAAAGGCGGCGAAGGGGAAATATGAACTACGCTCTCCAAATTGGGCCAATTTGTAAATATTTTAAAAGCCCAAGGCCCAATATTCGTACGGTTCAAAAGAACTATGAACATCGCCATCGTTATTTGACCTCTGGGTTTGGTGCGAAGCTCCTTTAACAAGTCAACTGGGGATCAGCTCTCCGGGAACACAGGAGACGAAATTAAGTGCTGATTCCAGTTAAATAGTTTCCAATTGTTGTCACGATGGCCTCGAGATGGAATTTGAATTCGACTGTGAAGATTTTGTTCTTAATTTTGATGGCCGCCGGAGTAAGATCGTGGACCGGTGAGATCCACGGCAGGGTTGTGTGTGATCTCTGCGGCGACTCTTCTATCGGCCCCGGGGACTATGTTTTACCAGGTAACACCGTAGTTCCACTTATGCTTGCCTTTTTACTCCTTCGCTTTGTTTTCTCTGTTTTATTTTGATAAAGTTTAGTTTTTTTTTGCCCCAATTCCGTATTGTAAGTTCTATTTTTCCGATTCACTGTGGATCAAGAAAATTAGGGTTCTTGAGATTTACAAAAAAAATTGAAAAATGAAGAAATCTTGTTTTATGCCCTCGTTTTAGATTAGTGTTTACCGATGAATATCTAGTAGATTTGAACCAAATTTGAATGAAAAACCCGTTGCAGAAACTGCATAAACACCTTTCATTCTCATTTATAACGAGAATTTTTATAATTTTGATAATTTTGGTCTATAAAGTTTTATGATTATGATAATTTTGAACCCAAAAGCATGAAGAAGACACGAAACGTCAAAACATTTTTCTTGCATGTAAACTATAAAATTCTTCTTGCATGTGTTTAAATACACAAAAATACATGTTTTTCAACAAAACACTCACACGTGATGCCTAAAATAATCCCACAAGTGGTATAACATCACTATATTGTGTGCGCATAAATACAAAAACAATTTTTCTTCAAAAAAATCTCACACGAAACATTAATGCGTTTTTCAACTCATAAGTATTCAATGTGTTTACACATATACAAAAATACATCAACCGAAAACTGAAGAGTGATGCCTTTCGTACTCATACTTTGTAATTTTTGGAAAAAAAACACTCAAAGCTTAGTGTGTAAACCATAATCGGTCCTCACTGCTCATCCAAAATCAAAATTCGGGGATCACTTTGATACTTTATAGATCTAATTTGTCAAATTTTGCAAACTTAGATGATTAAATTTACCAAAATTTCAAAGTTTGGAGACTAAATATGCCGTTACATGGGATCAATTTGTCAAAATTAAAAAGTTTTGGGACCGAAGATGTAATTTTCTCGTTTTAAATTTTATTTTCAAAGAAAGCTTCATCCAAATGATGCATTTTAGAGCTTGTTCACTGTTACTTATATCCTATGTTGTGCGATTCGCTCGGATTTGTGTAACCTAGTGCGCATCGGATGCGCTAAAATGGAAAAATAATAATAAAAAAATCGAAGAAAATATATTTTAATTAATTGTATGAAATTTTATACAATTCATCATATTAGTATTTGAAATATTATTGAATTATTGAGTAAATTGTAAAAAAATAATATATTTATATTATTTTAAGCAACGAATCCTTAACACACCTTGATCGGATTCGTAAAAAATTAACGAATTTCGCATCTTCGCACCTCGTACCCTTGTTGGTGCAACATAGCTTATATTTGAATGAGTCATTTTGAATGTATAACAGGCGCTGAAGCAGCAGTACTCTGCATTACAAAATCCGGTGAAGTTCTAAACTATCAAGCATTCACGAATTCAGACGGGATTTACACTATCGCAGAGACGATGCCGGAGAGTGATAGGTGGGATGTCTGTTTAGCAAGACCGATAAGAAGCTTCGACAATTTTTGTATGAATCCCGAAGGGAAGTCTGGAGTCAAGTTCAAATATACGAATCTTTCGGGCTCTTTGCATACCGTAAAGCCCTTCGTTTATCGACCATCTATCGCTCCCGGGTACTGCACTTGAGATGAGGTATTTGGTAGTAAATGTGTGAAGTTGTATATGTAGTATGTGTAATGTGTGACTTGGGGGAGTAAGAATAAGGCACCTGATACTTAGAACAGAAATTTATTCCAATGATGACATTTTGTCCCTCAAAACATTTATGTCGGAATTAGCACGAACGAAAGAAATTAAGGGGAGAAAGTCATACATTAAAAGACTTGATCAAGTTATTATATGATGATATTATTTTTCATCTTTCACTTTTCTAATTAATGTGAGATAATTTCAATATTATATTCATCGTTGAGTCTGAATCATGTTGTTTTTATCTCAGTTGATATATCAAATGTTGGGTGTTTTTAGATATCGGGTTTTAGTTTTAGGTTTTGAGGTTTTTTGGTTCGATCAGAAAAAATAATTAAATATTTTTTGTTATTTTTTTAATATATAAAAAAGGAAAAATCACATTTTTATCCTTAAAAGTTTTTATAAATCTATTTTGAAATTCAAATTTGTTATATTATTAATTTTAATCCAATCTTTGAACTACATTCTTAAAACATGAATTTTTTAAAATACACTTTTACAAACTTGATGAAAACATTGGGAAAATGATATTGATGAGAACTCTAGGACCGGGTACCTTGTGATGGGTAAGGCCCAACAGCGATTGGACCAATTCAAATGGCGAAAATGAATCCTTATAGCCCATTTCATACCTCCAATGAAGAGCGGCCCGATGTTTAGCTAGAGGACTGAAGCTGACCTTAGCAAAATAAATCATTTTCTGCCAGCTGGCACCTGGGTTCGGTCCGAGCAGTTACGACTCACGTTTACCACGATTCGAGCCTTCCCACGTTTACCACGCTTCGGGCCCGATCACGCAGGCCACGCCTCGGTCCCAGCCTCGTTTTACATCCCACGATAACAACCTTTAACAAACCTGCCAGAGGCGGTTACGGGGCGTGATTTACACTCACTAAAGACTCTATAAATACAGGGCCAGACGACGGAAATAGCAGGACCCTTTGGACGCGGAAGAACAAGCTGTTACCCTGCCGGAATTCTTACCGCTTTCTTTACCTCGTCATTTTCATTAGCCTCTCTTGTATTGACTTTGAGTTATTTCATTAGTGAGCAGGCTAAGAGCGTAATCAGCTCTTAGTCGAGTGATTTTCACCACAATTCTTGGGGTTTCCACTATATATCGCCGTGCACTTACTTTATTTCTAGCTTTTGATCGTCTTCCACATTTAAAATAAATCAGAACCGAGTTCGTTTGTTGAACGAACCGGACGACTGTTGGTACCCCCTAAAAAGGGACCATAACACACGATAATACATGCATCACACAACTTTAGACTTTGCTATATAATTTCTCCATTTTTGACTTTCAGCTGCAGAAAAAGAGCACTGATTTTGGGTACGTTGAAGCGATTGACGAGTATTGCATACTTCGCCATTCGAATTTAGATGAATAAGGGCTCGAAGGGGAGCATTCAAGTGCTACAGCTGATCAGATCCTCTGCAACCAACAGGAGACACATGAAGCCGAAATAAATAGATTGAAAACCAAGCACAAGAAGGTGTTTGATGCTCAGAAGAGTGCTCATATATCGGTCATGGGGCGTCTCCAAGCCGATCACCAGGTTAAATACTGCGAAGTAGCACAACATTTGATCGGCAAGCGTTGCACATTTAAAGAATGGGACAATGAAATTTCCCAAATAAAAGAACAAAGGGAAAAATCCACGACTGATGTTATAGAAGCCAGAGGGAGGAACTCTATTGAGATAGAGGCTCGGCTCAAAGTAGAGATGGGTCGTCGAAGAGATGACGACCAAGTGTATGAATTTAAAGGTTGAGATCGCTAAATGGCTCGACCAATGAAGGCAGTCCTTAAGACTTTTTGGTGAAGTCCCCAAAATTCCGCAATCTGACATCCTTTGCTTGCCTCATCGCAAATCACCACTTCTTCAAAAAGGGGTCTCAACAAACGAAAGAGTTTCCGAGCGGATATTAAACAAAGTAGAATGGGCCCGGCTTGACCCCACTCTAACTGGCGGCTTTGCAGAGATAAATTTCTTTAGAAGCGGGATTGCAGCAATAATCCTTCGGTTTAATGGAGCAATTTCTCTCTGAAGACTTGGCCACTGAATGCTAGGCCGAGGATATAACTACTGAAACTGGGCCTCCGGCTACTTCATATTCTTGTATGCCGGAGATATCCTCGGATTATTATGATCTGATGATGAGGGAGGTCATGGAAGCTGAGCGCTTAGAAGAAGAAGCGACAAGGAATCCTGTTCCGATCATGGTCGCAGAGGAGCGTGCAGACGCATAGTTCCTTGAGTTTCAAGAATGGACAACGAAGGAGACGGATGCCTTTTCGCCTCACATAGTATCATGAACAACCTCACACCATCTCATCTGAACCTTTCCCGCATTCTATCGAAAAGCGTTGGGGGCTCACAATATCTAGTGGAACTAGCGTCAGGTTCAGAGTACAATCCTTAGACTAACGTAAATTTTTAACTTCCACCTAAACGGATCGAGTCTCTAGCGTTATAATGTTTTACCCACTTAAGCATCGGGAGAGGCGAATGTCACTATGCTTTACACTTGCCAGCACACTCTACCATCATCATCTTATGGACTTTTCCCGCATTTTGCCGAAAAGCGTTGGGAGCTTAGACTATCTAGGTGGAAATAGCATCAGGTTCAAGATACAATGCTTAGACTGACATAATTTTTTCACTTCTGCCTAGACGGATCGAGTCTCTCACGTTAAGAGGTTTTACCCACTTAAACATCGTGAGAGATGGATGTCACTATGTATTATACTTGCTAGCACGTTCCACTATCATCAATCAGACCTTTCTCGTTCTCCTACGCAAAGGTAAGTAAACGTAGCCCGAATAGGAGTAGCGCCAGATTCAGTGTACAATCCTTAGACTGGCNATTCCGCAGTCAAGTTTTCCTTTGCTGGAACAAATAACGTGGTGGAATATGAGGCAGTATTGTCACGAATGACCTTGGCTCGAAAAATGGGAGTTAGCAGAGTGCAAATGATCTCAGACTCGAAGTTAGTAGTGGAACAATTTGCAGGGAGATTTGAGACTCACGATCCGATGATGAGGCTGTATTGCGCTAAAGTTCTGGAGTTATCCAAGAAGTTCAGTGAGTTCTCTCTAGACCATGTGCCACGAGAACAAAACAAGGTTGCCGATGCACTCGCCAGATTGGCTTCGGGCATACCCGACATAGAGCCGAGCACTATTTTGGTTCAAGTTCAGGACCGACCTTCGGTCGAGATTCCAGTGACCGAACAGCCTATTGAAGAGATTTGGGCTCTATGTCATAAATTCCAGAGCTTGAATATTGATGCTACTGAATCCCCAGGAGATCCCAATTGGATGGACTCCTTCGTTAAATACATCCCAAACGGATATCTTCCTGAAGAAAAATCTGAAGCCAGGAAAATAGAGGTTCGGGCTAAGAGATTCACCTTAGTCGACGGACGCTTGTTTAAAAAGAGTTTTGAGGGCCTGCTTCTGCGATGTTTATCTCCTATTGAGGCCGAAGCTGTCATGATTTATGTTCATGAAGGGATATATGGCATTCATTCAGGGGCCCGATCTTTATACCACCGCATTATTAGAGCCGGGTATTTTTGGCCAACATTGCTCGATGATGCTAAGTAGTACACTAAGCGTTGCGCCATATGTCAATACCACGCTCCACTCCCGCAATTGCCTGGGGCTCCACTATTGATTACCCCATTTCCTTGTCCGTTTGACAGATGGAGAATTGATATCCTCGGACCTTTTCCTCGGTCCATACGGCAAAGGAAATTTTGTATCGTAGCGGTGGAATACTATTCAAAGTGGATTGAAGCAAAAGCTGTAGCCATCATCTCGGAAAAAGTGGTCAAGCACTTTATCTGGCGAAATATTGTGAACCGGTTCGGGGTTCCCTGAGCGCTCGTATCTGATAATGGGACTCAGTTCCGCGAAAAGAACATACGGGATCTATGCACAAAGTTGGGCATCACCCAGCATTTCTCATCAGTGGCTCATCCCCAAACCAACGGACTTACGGAGGTATCTAACAAGGTTATCTTGAAAGGATTGAAACCAAGTTGGAAGATTTCGGGGGTAAATGGCCTGAACACATCTATGAGGTCCTATGGGCATACCGAACTACACCTCGCTCAACAACCCAGGAATCACCTTTCTCATTGGTGTATGGGAACGAAGCTATTAGCCCGGTGGAGGTTGCCATCTGATCACCTCGGATATCTCAATACGATGAGCATATGAACGGTGAAAGGAGATTATTGGACCTCGAGATGGTCGAAGAAAAAAGAGATGCAGTTTATGCACGGATGCGTGCTTATTAGCGGAATATGGAACGAGCCCATAACAAACGAGTCCTCCCAAGGGATTTTTTTGAAGGCGACCTCGTCCTCAGAAGCATTAAGGTGCAGAGGAATGTTGGAAAGCTGGACAGAAATTGGGAGAGACCGTATCGCATATCGGCGAAATTGGAGTCAGGTGCTCATAAACTTGAAACATTGGATGGTATAGAGGTCCCCCGAACTTGGAATGTCATGAATTTAAGGCGATACTTCTTATGAATTTTCGATTAATGTGTTTGACTCATTAAAAAACATTCCATTAAACATAAGTGGCAAACAAGTAAGTACAAGAGTTAACTATTTCTAATAGAATGATGGACCGATCTTGGAGTTGGATAAACTTAGGACGAATCTGGACTGGTGACTGAAGCTTCTTGTCCGCAAGGTTCCCAAGTTGTAGTGACCGCTCTGACGAGTCAGATGCTCCTGCACTTGCCTAGCCCCATGGATGAGTCGTGATTCTCCCAGAACTCATTACGAACTAAGGCATTCTCTCCAAAGGCATTCAGTCTTTAGGGATGGCCTTTTGTACCTGTGAAATCTGCTACAACGAAAGGAATGATAGTCAGCATATCGAAACATAACATCGGTCCTAACATAAGACGTACTATGAGCCAAGCTTAGCTAGTGAAACCTAAGGGACTTTAATAGAACCAAGGTTCGGCGAAAGCCCGTAAAAACTCATAATTAACGCAGACTACGCCTATTCAATTAAGTAATGATTCCAAGGACGGAATAAGAGTGACCCATACACCATGTAAAACGACTGATCCAATCAAAATTGACGTAAATAAACTAAATATAACGTTTGGGACCGATAGTTGACACCCTGTAAGTGTCCCCGATCTTATACTTAGTAGTTTATTCTGAAGTTAAGATGAACTACTTCGTTAAGTTGAAACTTATTAGTTTATTCCGAGGTTAGTTATATCAGTTCACTCTGGTAATCAAAACAACTAAAGCTGAAGGAAAAGGGAGGAAAATTTTATATTAAACAAAAAAGAATGGCAGATACAAAGTAATATCTAATATCTAACTAATCTGCCATTCTTCTTTGTCTTCTACTTCGGGCTCCTGGGGTTCGGTCCGGTCGGCGAGCCGCCTCAGCTCTTCCTTTTGATCGGCCACCTTCTGGTTAACCGCTTTCTCCATCTCTTCAAAGAGATAGAAGAAAGGGTCCTCTTCCAGCACAGGTTCTTCCAAAGTTGGAATGACCTTAAACTTGCCATCCTTCTCCAGTAGCTCGATCGCCTTCCATCGCTCGTCCGAAGGGGAAAGCCCGAACGTCTGGATAACTTGCTCTCGCATGTTATCCAGATACTTTGCAGTGTAAACCCCATGTATGTTGTCCGCTAAAGCAAACAACAATGGGGACTGAGCGAACCCCAAAACTGCTTCCCGAACCGAACCTTCAGACGAAGTGCGGGCCCTCGTCAACTCTTCATCCAATGCCGCTTTTTCTTCTTGGGCCCGAAGGAGAAGCTCATTCATCTTGTTCCTCTTCTTTTGGGCCCGACCTTGGACTTGGTTGATTTCTTCATCTTTGGCCCGCAGCTTGTCCTCCAGGTCGTTTATTCGCCCCTGAGCTGTTTGCCCCACCTTCTCCAGCTCAGCGACTTTATCTGCTAAGAGGGAGACCTCCGTCCCTGCTCTTAGCAGCTCATTATCCAATCGGTCACGGTCATCCCGTACCGTGACCAATTCCCCATGCTTGATCTCAAGTTGCCTTTTCGCAAGGACAAGTTGGTCTTGGACTTTCTGAGACACAACGCTATCACCTTGGTATTAATCCAAGGTGATAGCAGTTGTAAAAGCTTTCCTCAACATCTGCAAAAGACCACACATGATTAAGAATAAAGCTTCGGGCCTCCAGGTTAAGCTAGAGTTACCTTAGATGTGAGGTCGAGGAAGCTTTCCATGATATCTTCCCCAGATACGTGCGCTTGGACATTGTCTGGGTTCTGCTCCCCAAAAAGGCGGAAGTCCTTCACAAAGGCACTCCGCCAGAAGGATAACTTCCTCCCCTTATTGAACATGTTCAACAGGTCCAAGGCAACTCCCCAATCGGAGTTGGTCTTCGGGTCCTGCCCAGGTTTCTTCAAAACAATCCCCTTATTGGGGACCGGAGCGCGGCCTCCCTTCTTCAGCCTCTTCGGCTCATGCGAGGCTTCTACTTCGGTCACCCTCTTCCCTTTTCCCAAGGGGACCGGCGGCAGGGAGACGTTCGGCTTAAGTTGAGGGCTGGGGAGAACCTTCTCCACGGGAACGGCTCCCTACAGCAACAAAGTAATAGTCTTAGCGTTAATAAAAGAGCTATTACCGATTTGATAGAGGCTGGATAAGCTCATAGAACGAATCCGAGCCTTTATCACCTCCTCTACAACTCCAAATACCTTAAACGCAGGCCCCTCTCCGCTTGAGGACTGCCCGGTGCAACGAAGGGTCAACGTGTCCGCGATGGTTGTTTGGATCGGGGGGTTCCCTGACCCCGAAGGGACCACCGTGCCCCCCGTTGCCGATTCACTTGCTTCGGCGCTGCCCGATGCTTCCCTTTGTCCCTCAGAAGGACGGACCGAAGTAGCTGCCATACGTTTAAAACGTGCGCTCGGCATCGTCTCAGTTGAATCTGCAAAACAAATACATAAGGATCAGGAAAGATTAAAACATAAATACTATTTCATACCCGATCCTTCTGATGGATCTGAATCTGAACTAGAAGATAAAACCCCCTTCGGGGCTGGGGCTCCGGTCCTACCCGCAACACCCATCTCTATTAATCTTCTCTCCCGAAGCAGATCTATTCGCTTAAGGCGTGCTTCGGGAGGGGGGAACAACGCAAGTGTGTTTGCGGTGTCCGTGCGGGAGGGGTTGAACCTGCTTCGGTCCAACTGCCCTATGCGTGGGTGAGTTATGCGTGGCCATACTTTCAACAGATCCTCTTTCGGAACTGTCATCCACACATAACAAGCCTCCCACGCATGAAGAGACTCCTCTTTATCTACAATTGCGCACTCTTTGGTGCGCACCGCTATGTAATACAACTTACGACACCCCAACAGACCTTTTCCCTTTCGGGACCCAACCAAGAACAGGTTAAAGAAGTGTTCTAAGGTTGGGGCCCGATTCTGTTGGTGACAATAAAAAATGAACGCTACAATATATACGTAACTGCCCGGGAATAACGCAAAAGTGGGGCAGTGGATTTCTTTAAGCACGGCCGCTACAAAAGGATGTAGCGGAAAACGAAGCCCGCACTTTAAAGAGGCGTAGCTAACCGGAATAGCAGACGCCGGCACATTCATCTCCGCCGGAAGGAAACAGGGAATGTCTTCCCGTCCCTTCCAAATAGAGTAATGTGCCGGGATTGAAAACTTAGACCTAAACTCCTCAATGTCCAACTCAGACATAGAAGGATAACAAATTTTATGAGGAGCCATGAAAATATACCTAAGAAAAAACGAATTGGAAGAGGGTTGGACGAGAGAGCGATTTTGGGCACAAGAACTTGCTGCGATTTTCTCTTCGCGAAAATGACGATGAGGAGAAACAGTGCCCTAAATCCCGATTTAAATATTAATCTCCCAGCCAATGACGTGCCGCCACGTAATACTGCCCCAGACTGTGACGGTACGGAGCGCACTCATCACGCCTCTTGAACTACCGAAGGTGAAGAGGCGCAGGTTGGGATATTAGTATTTAAAGAATAACGAAAATAAAAGTATAATTTAAATATACGTTATTAGCTTTTAAGCATGATCGATCCATACGCTAAGACAAACTTCGGTCCCCTGGACTCTCACTACTTACAGGTACGGTCCCTTGTTCTCATGAATGTGCAAACATCATGTGATCGGCCTTGTATCACCTCTGCGATTGGCAATCAAGCCCGATGGGCTAGTGATGAGAACTCTATGACCGGGTACCTTGTGATGGGTAAGGCCCAGCAGCGATTGGACCAATTCAAATGGCGAAAATGAATCTTTATAGCTCATTTCATACATCCAATGAAGAGCGGCCCGATGTTTAGCTGGAGGACCGAAGCTGACCTTAGCAAAATAAAGCGTTTTCTGCCAGCTGGCACCTGGGTTCGGTCCGAGCAGTTACGACTCACGTTTACCACGCTTCGGGTCTTCCCACGTTTACCACGCTTCGGGCCCGATCACGCAGGCCACGCCTCGGTCCCAGCCTCGTTTTACATCCCGCGATAACAACCTCTAACAAACCTGTCAGAGGCGGTTACGGGGCGTGATTTACACTCACTAAAGACTCTATAAATACAGGGCCAGATGACGGAAATAGCAGGACTCTTTGGACGCGGAAGAACAGACTGTTACCCTGCCGGAATTCTTACCGCTTTTTTTACCTCGTCATTTTCATTAGCCTCTCTTGTATTGACTTTGAGTTATTTCATTAGTGAGCAGACTAAGAGCGTAATCAGCTCTTAGTCGAGTGGTTTTCACCCCAATTCTTGGGGTTTCCACTATATATCGCCGTGCACTTACTTTATTTCTAACTTTTGATCGTCTTCCACACTTAAAATAAATCAGAACCGAGTTCGTTTGTTGAACGAACTGAACGACTATTGGTACCCCCTAAAAAGGGACCATAACAGATATGTTTAGTTTCTAAAGTTTTATGATTTTGACAAATTTGTTCCTCATTAATTTGATATTCTTAATCATCATACTTTGATAGTTTTAACAAAAATATTAATTAAAGTTTTCAAAATTTGGCAAAACCGCAAAAATAGTCCTTGAAATTTAAAGACAAATTTCACTATATATATTAAACTTTTAAAACTAAATCTAACAATATTCACAAAAAACAAAATTTTAAAACTAATTTTATATTTAAAAAAAACTTTGAGTACTAGTTTTACCAAAATTAAAAAATTTTGGGGATTAAATTTACTAAATCATATAAACTATGAGAGCTTAAATCAAATTTAATTTGATATCAAATGATGATACTGCCATAAAATAACAAAAACATAATCTTAGTCACCTAAAAGTTATTAAAATCAACATGAAAAACTGACTAAAGAAACAGCAACATCTCAACAAAGTTTCATCTTCCCAAGTCGAATTTCGACATTGAATTCGTCACCACGATTCAGTTATCTGCGGTATTCTCTTCCACAGCCTACAATACAATCGAAAAAAACATAGAGTTTTGAACAAATGTAAAATACTTTGAAAAATTCACTTCCTCAATACCTGTAAAAGCTCAGTCATTCTTCCAGCTACATGATCATTGAAAAGAGAAAGTTCATTCGTTCTTCGACTATTATCTTGCTCCGGAAAAACAAACGAATTTGTGCCCGAACTGAATGTTTCCTTGTGCTTATTAGTATGAATTTCAGATTCTGTAACCCCCTTTTGCTCTTCTTCTTGCATCAGTATCTTGCTAACAGGCTCTCTTGATCCCGGAGATTGCATTCGGGTCAAAGATTGAACTGCAAAATAATCAACAGGCGCATAACCCGAACCTGAAGCCGGAGCAGGAGCAGGAGCAGGAGTAGCATCTTTTTTTGAAGTATATTTTCGCTTTGGAGCTGCAACCGGTGCGTGAAAAAAAGCAAGATTTCCGGGAGAAAAATTGATATCACTTCTATGGATCATTGGAAGATGAGGAGCAACATCATTTGCAGGTGTGATAGGAGCGTAATAGCCCGGTTTGAAAACTATACCCCTCAAACATGCATTCGAGTCGCCAATTCTTACACTAAGTAAATAACCAGCATCAAATGTGGCCTCAACAAAACCAGTCACTGCCTGGCCTAGCATCGAGTTTGATCCAAATGTTCGATCAGATGTACGAGGAAGAAACTGCTTCACTCCATTCGAGACTGGAGATGTGAACGCAGCTTCGGCATGGTTTAACGATGAATCTCTGCAGGGACGACCACGTCTACGTTTTCCCGGCTGTAAAGACGAGCCTTCTCCTTGAATAGCTAAACTCATGTTATGTGATCAGAATAAGCTTATAATTTCAATAAACTGAACCTACAAGGAAAAACCAAAGAAAGAAACTCTTAAAAAATAAAGAGATAAGTGATACTCAAGTCTTGATCCCATGTGATTTTGCTTCCTTTTAGGAGTGACAGTAAAGATGTAAGCTAATTAAATAAATAATGGCCGGCATGCTCGAGTTTGTTAACAGTATTCCGAAACATACCTGATATCCAAAAGAACTAATGATAAAATGCTTTGAGAATATGGCGTGCTTTCACATAACTAAGATGAACAAGACTCGTAAGACGTGATACTCGCAACGACTGAGGGAAAAAACAGCTTAAATGAAACGTACGCAGGGATTTTGAGGGAAAAAGAAACACTGTACATTCAAATAAAATCTATTATGCACCAATAGTTTTCAAATAAACACAAATAAACATTGAATCTTCTTAGCATTGACAAAGAAATAGCAAATTTTATGTTTAAATACTGAAACCTTACCTCAAATAATGAGCAGAATACTCAAGAAATTAGATGAAACAGGAACAGAATACATGATGAAAATATGAGTGATATATTTGAGAGTCATTGACAGAACTCATACGATTATTTTAACTGAACAACGCAATAGAAAGACATGAAACTGCATAAATATACCAGAGATAACCAGCATTTCCTTTGCACCAACTACTATAAACTCATTCATACAAACGCTCCCAATAAATATTGCGAAAAAATGAACTTTTTTCTTGAAAAATGCACGGTCCAGCGCTAACGACAAATATGACAACAGTGAGAGGATTACACTAAATTAAATAAGATGCCATCCATGGAACATGGTTGTCATGACAACATTTACACCTTTTTACTTGTACCAAATTCAGAAATCACACTTAATACTCATTTTCTCTCAAAAAACTTCACTCATTGTCCTAAACATGACCAGAGCAAATCATTGATCATTCACATTACAAATATTAGTAATCAGAATAATACTGCTAAAACATATAATTTTAGAATAAAATACAGTGAAGGGCCAAACCACTTATTCTGAATTAAATACCAAATGTTCTCACTTTAAAGATACGATAAATGACTATCTTGTTTTCAAACTGTAAACCCACTGAGATCTTATTCATTCCATTCTGTTACCTAGTGGCAATTAAAACTGAGATCTTATGCATAAATGATATAAAAGCTCTAAATGCAATACTGAATGAAATATGGCGTAAGAAATTTTGAAAAAATTTGGGCATATTGAACATGAATCATGAAATAAAAAGCAAGTATCTAAAGTAGGAAAAATCATTTACAGATACACCAAAGTAACTGAACCTAAAGTTTGCAACCATTAATATGAAAAAATATAACTCCGCAATATTCTTTTGCCTTTTTTATGATTATACGTATACCCATTTAAAAAGTAACCACCAGCTTTACACATTTCCAAGAATCCGCTCATAAGAACAAAGAAATGAGTCAAACTAATGAACTGTAAAAATACACATCATCCAAACAAACTGAAACAGAACAAATCGAATCTCAGAACGGGAATGCGAACCGAAAAAAACGCAATGCTGTTAAAAAAAGATTTACCTCGGTGAATCCAGCAATGATTATGATGATAATCTCTTCCAAATGGTAAAAAATAAAATCAGATAAATTAATAAAATCTACACCAGAAAACCCTAAAGTAACTTCCGTAAAGTAATTATGAAATGATTTTTGGTAATCCCAAATGATTTACTAATAATCATTACGGTTAAATTCAACAATTGGGCCCAACTAACTATTGGGCCCTAAATATTATACATAATTTTGGAACGATGCTTAGATATGAACTCTATAGTTTAGGGATTATGGCAAATTAAGTCCTTATAATTTTGAAAATTTGGCAATTTTGAATCTCAAAGTTTTAGAATGACAAAACAGGTCTCCGACTTTTGTATGATTTGACAAAACTGGTCTCCATTATTTATCAAAATTGACAATATTAGTCCCAAAATACTTCAATTTCGGAAATGTTAACCCTCAAATAAAAACAATGGCGTATTTAATCCTCGTAATTCCAGAGTTTTGGCAAAAAAGGTCCCTAACGGTGTTAGAGATTCTCAACGTTTTGAAAAATGGTAATTACGTCCGTTAAATAATTTTGCAACGGTGGTTCTCAACGTTTTGAAAAACGTAAACCCTAACGGTCGTTAAATAATTTAGGTGCCAATTTAGCCAAATTCCCCAAATTTGAGGACTAGTATTGCCACCAAACGTAAATAATGAGGACTTGTTTTGCAATTTTTAAACTTTGGGGACTAATTATAAACTTTGATGATTGAATTTGACAAATTTTACAAACTATGGAGATGAATATTGCCAATTAATTGAAGTTTGAGGACTGTATACGCCCAAAAATAATTTGGGGATCAAATTTGCCAAAATCAACAAAATTTGGGGACCAAGGCCGCCATTTTCCGATAATATTATCATTTATTTTGTTGAATTTGTTTTATTGAGGATTGGGGTTGTTAGTCTTCGAAATTTTTTAATTTTGATAAATTTGATTTTAAAACTTTACATTATTTTTGAATTTCTAAAATTTTATTTTTTCAATTATTCATTCTTACACTATAATCCTCAAAATTTATAAAATATGTAGATTTGATCTTCAACTTTGATTTATTTCTAATGATTTCAATTGTCAAATTTAAAAATATTGATGATTAATTTTGTCAGACACTATATTTTGATAATCATTTTTAATCAATATATAAATAGTACGAGAATATATTTTGCATATCCGAAACTTTGGGTTTATAATTGTCACAATTATAATGTTTGATGAGACCCTTGAAACCCGGTACCCCGAACCTAATCAGGACCAAGTTTAACCAGGCCAGCCCAAGTGACATAAACCGAACTTGGAGGTTCAGATCCAACTCACGTGAATGGATGGCCCAGCCAGGCCAGTCGGGCCCGACCACCCGTTCATGTCGATCGGTCCCGATCGATAGAGCTAAGCTTTCTCCCCCTCTCCAGGACCGATCGGTCCACACCTCACAGGTTAGGCAGGTCCGACGGAGTCAAATGAACCTCCCTTAGTCTGGAGATAGCCGGCTAGTAGCGTCGAAAAATCTAACGTCTTGCAGCCCTATGAAGTTATGTTCGGCGGCTGTCCCGCCTGACACGAGCAGACCTAGCCGCAGAGGACAAGCACAAAACGACACATTACTATTCACGCAGCACATTAAGCGTATAAAAATGACACTTGGGAGGCAAAGAAAAGAATCCTCTTTTGATTCTCTTTTCTCTCTTTTTGTTTGGTCATCTATCGATTTATTTTCGATAAGTTTTCTTCTCTTTGTTGCCTAAAGAACTAACATGACATTTGTGATCAGCATTTTGCTTATTGAATCGACTAAGAGCATTTTCAGCTCTTAGTCAAGTGGTTTTTTACTCAGCTTTTGACGTTTTCCACTTTAAAATTACCCTATCTCTTTCACATTTGATTTATAATCGTCTTCCACATATTAAATAAATTACAACTGAGTTCGTCTTGCAACGAACCGGACGACTGTTGACACCCCGGTTTTTGAACAACAACAATGTTGTTGACCAAATTTGCTAAAACGATTAAACCACGAGTACATTTTTTGTGTTTCGTCCTTTTTAATAATAAAGACAATTGTTTTCAAAAACATATTCAAAATAGCATACCAAACAATAAATTAAATTTATATACACCATGAAAAATATATTTATTTAATCTGAGCTAATATAAAAAAATATTGTTATTAAAAATTTGCATCATCATAGTCATTTAATTGTTAACATAACGTTATTTCACTATTTTATTTGATAAAATAATGGCTTCAATTACAAAACTTTCATAATTTAGGTAAATTTGATCCTCTAAATTTGCAATATTTGGTAAATCAAATTATCAAAATGTCAAAATCGATTCATAAAATTTGATTTTGCCAATCTCAATTTCAAAATTGAAAACTTTGACGATTAATTATAATATATTGGATAAATTTTAGTGATTAATTTTGTCAAAATATACAAAGTATATGAACTAGTTTTATCATTTTGATACTTTAGATATCACAATGGTCACAATCATAAAATTTTGAAGATTAAAATTACAAAAACATGAAATTATGGAATAAAATTTGTGTCATCCATTTTATTTAAATAAACCTATTTATTTATTCACATAATTCACTTTTATTGTAAGAGGATAATTCACATTCAAGCATCTCATCCTTATGCTTATTTTACAAAGTCGAGGATCCCGAACGAGTGAAACTACGAAGCCGGAGTTCCGGCGACAGTTTCCGGTGAAGGGAGTGGTCGTTGACGGTGCGGAAGCTCATCGACGAAGATGTCATGAACGAGTTTAACATATTCGTCAACTTTGTTACTTGTCCATTCATTTGTACTAATAGGAGGAAGAAAGATAACACTTACGGGAACTGGCCTAATTCGTAAGCTCCCCTTTCGCCACGCTCGATGCGTACCCGTAAAGACTATCGGAACGATCGGTATACGTGTTTGTAATGCTAAGTGAACAAAACCCTAATCAAAACGACATAGTGTTTATGATTATTTTAGCACAAAATGAATGGAACTAATCTTCATGTTCAAATTACCTTCTTGAATGGTAATAGTCGTCCGGTTTTCGATCTTGTTCCTTCGGGAAATATGATCAAGGACAACTTATTTCTCACAACATTTTCGGCTACCTGATGATATAACGATCAAAATAGTTCATGTATTCGATATGAAAGTCGTTAGTACCTTTTTCAAGGAAGCAATTGCCGCACTTGGATTGGATCGATCGATTCGTATATGATTAGCCAACACATAAAACAAGCCAAAGAATGGATAGAATATTATCTGCATGTACACGAACAATCGAAATTCAAGATGGTGAAATGAATCATATTGTAAAAATATTAAATAAAGATGATTATTCATATTATAAATTATAAGATTTATAGTTTTATATTCAATATGAAAATATTGGCAAAATCAAACCTCTTTTTTCGCAATCCCGACAGTTCCGGTCGGTATTAACCACATGACGAGTATGATATCAAACGGAGACGAGTGATTACATATATAAATGGCTTGTTCATTAGAGCAATGTGTACCTTCTATCTTAATAGGATTCCCTAAAATCCATATCTGCAGTCATAGATTAAAAATATCGAATTTTTAATATATTTTCGATGATTGAGAAAATAATGTATTCTATCCCTAAAGTTTCATAATTTTTGTAAATTTGATCATAATTATTTGAAATGACATATTTAATCCTCAAATTTATATATTTTAACTAATTTACCCCTCTAATATTGCAAAATTTAGCATAACTAGTGAAAAAATTGGTAAAACATATTCTCAAAGATTGATTATTATAATATGAGTCCCCATAGAGTTTTCAAATAGTGATAAAACTAGTTTTCAAAGTTCATGAATTTGAGCCAAATTAGTCTCAGTCCAATTTTAATGTCATTAATAGTACTGTGACAATTAAAAATATCAATAAACTTTTTACAACACATAGGATATTAAGATATTTCGAAATATTAACGTAAAGGGATACAAAATGAGGAAACTAACCAGTATTCTTCCGGTAACATGACCATAGACATTACCGAGCATGATTCTAATACGAGGCCATGGTATAAAAAACACAAGCATCAAAATGAAAATAGACGTCGTCATCATCATCACCACGAAACAAACAAATATTCTTATCCAAGAAATCAAAATTGTCGATAACCCATCATCCATCTCGTCTTCTTTTGAATCCCCGTTTCGATTGATGTCATCTTTAGAAGGCAACGCAGCCGTGTTTGACAAGTAATCGGGTAAGTTACGGTTTCTTAGAGATGAATCATCCATTCTCATTGAAGAGATTATTGAAGAAAACGAATTATAAAAGTTGAAGAAGTGAGAATCTTGGAATTTAATAAATATTTGTGTGTTTTTCATTGGGTTGAGTTGAATAAATTAACAATAGAAAAATTGGAGTTGTATTTTATAGATCAAGTCAAGCTGCCGCTATGATTCTTAGGCTTAACTGGATAAACGTTATAATAAAAAATAAGATTTAAATAAATGTTTATTGTATTCCTTATGCTATCTATAATATTGTTTACGTCCAAAACCATTTCTGTTTTATAAATCTCTCTATACATCATCATTCTCTCACATTCACATCATATTCCCTTTCTACTTCTTAAATTTCTCGTTCATCCACATCATTTTTTATTTCTCTTTTATCCACATCATTTTCATTATCATACTTTAATTTTATCTTTATATCTCATCAATTTTATCTATTTATTATTCAATTTATCATTAATTAATATATTTTAATTTTAATAGTTTTAATTCGATAATCTCGACGTTTAAATGTTATATATTATTTTGCATAGTTGTATATATTATATTACGATTGAATTTCATTTTATTGTTTCATACTCGTTTTTAATATCTCTGTTTCAAAACGATCGAATTTTATATAAAATTACTTATTTATATTATCAAAATAAAATAATTTTTATTAAACATTTACTCATATTTATAATTATATATTTACTAAATTACATATTTATATTATAAAATTAATATTTAATTTATATATATTAAAATAAAGTATTTTTAATAATTTAAAATTATTAAAAAAAATAAAAATTCTTCTCGGCGGACAAGGGGCGCCCAAACCCCTGTCTGCGGAGCGCATTGCTATGTGGGTACATCAGCGCCCATGTAACAATGGACACTGACGTGGAGAAGGTAATGGT
This sequence comes from Utricularia reniformis, assembly GCA_009725065.1. Classification (NCBI taxonomy): domain Eukaryota; kingdom Viridiplantae; phylum Streptophyta; class Magnoliopsida; order Lamiales; family Lentibulariaceae; genus Utricularia; species Utricularia reniformis. The sequence goes on from RWGZ01000965.1 coordinate 144,599, forward strand.
GGAGAAAGCTATATTTCCATACGGTTTTCTCCGTCGTTACAATGAGCCTTAGGAGAGATAGACTAGTAACTATTCATTCCCGAGTGTCGAACAAATGACTCAAAAATCGATCGACTTCGAGTTCAAATTCCTAACAAACTAAATCTCGAAACTCAAAATTTATAAGACAATTTGACCGGACCCAATCTCAAGTGGCCTGGTCAAATTGTCCGGACAGCGATGTACCGAGGCAAAATAATAGTTTCCTTCGGCCAGTGTGGCTCTACTAGAAAAGACAGTGTCATGACTCCACTCTTAATTCTATTTTTTTTTAATTTTAAATAATATTTTATTGTTTTTTTTAGTATTTATGCATTTTAATTTTATATTATATATTAAATTACTATATTGAATTATATATATAACTATTTTTAATAAGTTTAATTTTACAAAATTTGTGGAATATAATTAGTACATATGATATATAGTTTTTTTCAATAAGTATTTTGTATTTATATTTTACGAAATTAAAACTAATTTGATTAACTATTTAAAATATTTTATACTACTAGATTGATTTTATTAAATGTAAATAATTTGATATGATACGTTTTGTGTCTTATAGTTGTTGTATTTAAATTTTGGTGGGTAATTTTTTCTATTTATAAAAATATTTGTTTTAAACTAATTTATTAATATAGAAAATATATACAATAGAATATGAGTATGAGTACAAGAATAAAGTGATAAATAAAAGTTAATTTAATTAAATATTAAATAAATATTGATGAATGAGAAAAGTGATGTGGAGTGTGGGAAATATTTGTTCGATCGGATATGGATGTGGATGTCCTAATAAACTGAACTTATTATATATATTTATATATATTAATAATATAATATATTATCTAATTTATATATATTAATGTAATACTATTTGTAATTAATTCGAACTTTAAATTCAAGCATGAACCGAACACGGAACCAAATAAAACCTAGTATATTTCAAGTTGAATCACCTTAAAACACTAAAGTTCACTTCGATTTGTTTTGTTTACCCAACTGATACAAATAAAAGGAATATAGTTTTTAATTAAAGCAAAATATTACGATATGATTTCTTGTAAATGTAAAAGTGAAAATTCAATCACTTTTTTCGACAATTATAGATTTAGACAGAGATGCAAATAATTATATTTTATTTTCTGTACAATACAATAAATAACTTATTTCATCTTAGGGGCATATTTGTCTTTTAATAACTCTAAATAGATAAAGTATAGAATATGCTATCCAAATCGTTTCCTTTCTATTTATCTTGTGGTCTAAAAGACCTGATTACCAACACTCAACATATCTGAGATTATCGAAACATATTTTGTGATTTGTTTAAATGGGGGAAAAGTAATGAAAATACAAATAAAGTAATAAATAAGCGAATTAACGTGGAAAATCCCTAAACAATATAAAAATAACCTAACTAAGAGTAAGAATATTCTTAAGTGAATTTATTAATAAACCCATCATAGTTACAAGGTATACAGGCTAAGAAGATGACTAAGGAAGACAGACAGAACCAAAGCGTAGATAGTATAAGGCTGCACGCGTGAAAAATAGTCATCTCAAGCTAATCATTTCATTTTGTATTTATAAAAGGGAATCGTGCATAGAACACGCTCTGTAACTGCATCTGACAACATTGTTTTCCCATAACAGAAAATGTGTGTGTCTGCTGCTTGCTGTAACCGTTTTGTACCGATTTACAGGATCGGTCCCCGAAACATTACAAGGCTGCTGCTCGCATGATCTTCAATCATGCCGATTAAATAGCCTTCGGGCTAATGCTACACGGGCCTTCGGGCCTTATTATCTTAAGTGAGCCAAATTACTACCAAATTTCAGATTTTTGGTCTTAAAGATTCATTTCTTGTCATATGGATCAACCCAATATAACTTGGACCTCCATCAGTTCGGGGTATCGAGCCCCGAAGCTCTCATCAATTTATAATATTTAAAATTATTATTTGAATGGAATGACTTATATTAATAATATAAGATATATTTCATTTATATATTTTTATTGAAATTTCAAAATTCACAGTTTTATTAATATTGAGTTTTGGATTTAATTGATAAAATTGAGAAGTCATTCCATGTTCTTAGCACGTGGACCACGTGTACAAAGTACAAACCGCGATTGCTTTATGATGATTTAGATTTGGAACTTATTATTTGTACTTCAATATAAATTATAAATTATAAGAAACATTTAATTTTAATATAAAATAATTATTTCCAGATTAAATTATTTTTACCCTAATAAATACAGATCATATAATATATTAAAATTATCTCAATTTTATGACAGCATTTTAAATATATTTATCTTTTGCTTTTACAAATAAAATTTTTGGCTTCTAATATTATGATAGTTTTTTAGGGATATTAATAGTCACATCGAATTACAAAACTTGATTTTATATTTGACTGTTTGTAGAGATAACTTAGATGAAATATGAGACAAAGATACACGAGATTTTAAGCGTAAAATCCCAAAAAGAGGGAAAAAAACGTGATGTTGAAAGTATATAAAAGATTTAACAATCTAGACGAATCCAGATGTTGAACTATCTTCGGAATCTAAAGGCAAGAGAAACTATCCAAGAGACCAAAGAAGTTCTAGCATTCACCGGTTTATATATGAATCACCCAACAAGATTATGGTAAAAAAGCTATATTTTCAAACCGTCGATTTAACCACCGGTTCGAACCGGTTTTTAGTGAATCGGAGATTTTTCGATTCGGTTAAAATAGAATGAAATTTTAAAATATTTACGGTTCATTACGGTTTAAGTACTATTTTACCTGAACCAAAAGCTTTCCGGTTCAATCTATCAAACTGGTTTAAAAACATAGTAAAAAAATCAAGTCATTCTCATATATATATATATATATATATTTATTTCTTTGGGGATACGAATTTCTTTTACTCCCCTCTCATTCTTCACCATCAACAATCGTTGACCTTTAAAAACCTAGAACGGTTGTCATGATTGCATAATTGGTGTTGCTTGGAATGGCAGTACACCGCCCGGTGCGGTTAATGTGACGTAGTTGTACATAATTAATTAAAAGTAAGAGTAAAATAGTCATTTTATGAGATCACGATCATTGCACCGCTGTTTCAATTTTTTTTTTTTAAATCACGATCAACTCACCTTACAGCACAATACAATCATCTCACTTACCGTTATTTATCTAACGTTGTTCCAAACATGCTCATTGTCTTAATGACTGCTATTTTCCTTAAGACGCACACGTCCTGTTAACCCTCGTCAAGTTTGCTTTGAGTTTACAAGAAACGATCTTCTCTTTATCTCCCACAAACTTGATCCATTTTATCATTAACAAGCTTGTCATGACGGCATATAACACTATATTATAATTAATATAAGTAAGGATAAAACAGTCTTTTCCGAAATCACGATAATGCCACAACTGGTTTTTAACAATTTGATGATATCTTGTTTTTTTAACGATTATCAAATCACAATTAAACTTGTGTTTTGTTTACCATAAAAAACCACGATCTTGAAATTGCACCGCACCTCACCGTCATTTTAATTTGAGTTCCAAAAAACCCATTGAATTTATTGGAATAACCAAAAAATTTTCCTAGGTAAAATAATATCAACTTGCTATGATTGACTGATCATTCAAAAGAATTTTATTAAATATTAATTCAATTTATTTGTTATAATCGAAATTTTATTTCATTTCTAAAAATCAAAATCTAGTTAGCGTATTGATATACATATTATTTATTTAAAAATATATATAATAATAATAAATTGTTTGTATTTGTGATGTAACCTAATTTCCGTTTTCTAAAATCCTAAGAAATGCGTTATAGATTAATTATTTTTCAAACAAATCATTAATTATATATATTAATTATTATTTTACATAATTGAGCTGGGTTTGTTTTGACCAATGTTTTCATACCGGTCTGGAATTACGTACAGATCCTGACCGGTATGAGCGCTACGACCGGTCGGTACCAATTTTTATTTAATTTTATTTTTTAAAAAATTAATATTTAATTAGTATTTTAGGATTAGACCCGAAAAAAACTAGAAATCAACCCGAATACCCGGTACCGGGTGGTACGAAAAAAATACCGGTACCGAGCAAAATTTGACATACCGGACGGTATACCGTCCGGTATGAAAACACTGGTTTTGACATATCCATGCTTTAGTCTTACCAATCAAGAATAAATAAAAATATAATTCACTATAATAGAATTAATTATTTTAGAATATATAATGCAAGAGACACAAATTTAGTTTTTATAATTTCATGGTTTTGATAATTTTGGTAATAAAAATTTTATGATTGTGATAATTTTGATATATAAAGTATGAAGACGTAAACTATTTCACATATTTTTATGTTTTTCAAAGCAATCCATAAAGTTTAATCTGTATGATATATTTTATTTTTGGTCTATAAAGTTTTTCAATTTTGATAAATAAAGTTATCTACCAAAATCAAATTTTATGCATCGATTTTGCTATTTTAGATATTTAATTTACTTAATGTTGCAAAATTAGAGGGACAAATATGTTAAAACTTAAAATTTTCGGATTAAATATGTCATTAAAAATTAATTTTGTCAAAAATACAAAAGTTTGAGAATTGAAAATATGATTTTCACAATACATTAGATCAATTTTGCAATTTTGGTAATCTCGTTTATCAAATATTTCAAATTTAGAATTTAAAATTTAAAAATTTAAAATTAAATATAGTATTATAAATTTTGCCAAAATGATCAAATCTCATTTTCTCAATACATAGTTTAATTTATAAAAATGAGAAAATTGGATAAATAACTCACAATTTACGAGTTTTGTAAAGGCTATGCTCTCCAACTTATGAAATTGCAGGAATGACCCCTCAAGTTATCAAAATCGTTTGTTTTTTACCCATGGTATCTAACACATAATTTTCCGTTAAGTTTGCAAACATTTTTCGTTGGCAATATTTGTTCTCAATCTTCACAAATTATGCAAATAAGTCTTTTATACGAAAAATTATACAAAATTGATACTTCAAGTTCGAGAAATATGCATCCGGACGTAAAACAATAATAATGTCGTAAATGATCAATATTAAACGGTATTGTTTACTTTGAAGTGTCGCACATGCATTTAATTAAAGTTGAAGAGTCATATGTGCATATTTTTATTAACTTGATGTGTCATATTTGCATATTTTTGTTAACTTGAAGTGTCATATTTGCAATTTCGTAACTTGGAGGGCATGCCTTTTACACCACTTGAAAGTTGGAGGGTCACCCGCAAACGTCATACTTGAAAAAATAGAATTTTATTATAAAAAAATAAAGATGAAGAATATTGAACTCTTGATGTACAGATGGGGTGATGGTGGGCGGTGGGTCTTTTCAGTTAAGTTTCAGCATCTTTTTCTCTTCTTTATCGACGCGATGCTTCCTTCTTCTTCTTCTTTTACGTTTTCCGTTCAAAGTTCAGATCACTGAAGAAATTTGTCGGTGGGTATAATTACCTCTTCCATGTACGTCAATGCAGAGAAAATTGTACTACTAGTCACTACTCAGTCCTTATCTGGACAAAACATCCAAATTTTGTTTGGGACTTCTATTTTCTGACATCTTTATCGTTAAAATCCGCGCAGACAATTAATGTTTTCTTCACTAATTCTTCAATTTGGATGTTTCTGGTACATGGGTCGTTAAGTATTCGTGTTATTTCTTGTCGGTTTGTGGAATTTGAAGTCGGATCCTCAGCTGGGATGGGTTTGAAGAGCAAAGGAACTGATACGGCTTCTTTAAAGAATGTTGTTTCTAGAAAACTCACTGTTTTTCTCTGCATTGTGTGTTTCTTTGCTGGGTCACTTTTTACTGATAGGTTTGTTCTTCCCTTTATCTTGTTTCAAATTCCTTAGGGATAATTGAATATTTCAGCCTCTGAATGTTTTAGTGTATTGGTTGCAGGATGTGGGCAATTCCGGGGGATCAAGATTTGTCACTTCCGATGGGATCATTAAAAGAAAAGCTTAAGTTAGTTTCAGATGGTTATGATCTTAATTCTGTGAGTAATTGCTGATCTTCATAGTCTTTTTGCCTGCTTTGTTTTCATGACTTATTGTGCTTTCTAAGAGCTTCAAGCATGTTAAGTTTTGTGGGGTGCTTAGAGGTTCTATTTCGATAGCTCCAAACTTTAAAAGTGCCCCAAAGTTTTTAAATTGTATGCAAAGCTCCCGAAGTTATATACAATTTTGAGTGTCTTCTTGGATAGTTATAGCGGCCCATAGGCGTAGACCTCAAAAAGTTGTAAACATAATGCCCTCAAAGTTTAAGAATTATGTGATTTGCTCTCGAAATTCCAATACCGTTTATATTTGATCTTAACACTCGTTAATATTTTAAATACATCCATAGTATGTATTTCGTCCCTCTTGAAAAGATGTAATGACTATGTCTTTAAAAACAAAATCCTCTATTATTCACTCGAGGGTCATTCTTTAACGGTTTTGTGGGGAGTTTTCATGCAATTTACAAACTTTGGAGGTATCACTTCTACACTATTTTAAACATCGGGGTCAACTTCGTAATTTTCTCGTTGAAAAAATCAAGAAAAAACTGTTGTCATTTGGGATTTATCTTCCATTTTCATGTTTGGAGATGTTCTTTGAGTGTTTCAACTTGTTGGAAGGCTTAAATCAGACATAAAAAGGTGTTAAATCCATGAAAAGCTACAGTAATTAATATAAAAAATGAGTTACGATAAATCAAGGCGCGGGTCGTATATAGTTTTATTTACTAATATGTATCATGTTGCCGTATTCCTTGTCTCAGAAGAATGTAAGAACAGGATCCAAGGATGTTTTTAAGACACATGAGATTCAGTAAGCATTTCTAGATCTACAATGTTTATGTCACTGCATTCAAATGTGATACTTACCGTATCGTTTATTCGCAGCACTCTTGACAAAACAATATCAACTTTGGAGATGGAGCTGGATGCTGCGAGATCTTTACACGATAACTTTCTCAGTGGTGCTCCCTTCTCCGAAGAGTCGATAAGAAGGAAATACTTGATGGTAATAGGCATAAATACAGCTTTTAGCAGCCGAAAACGAAGAGATTCAGTGCGTGCTACTTGGATGCCTCAAGGTGAATCTCAAGTGTCACAAATTTTGAATTGGTTTATTGAAATTAAGTGTGAGCAATCCAGGTGAGAAACGAAAAAGGCTCGAGGAAGAAAAAGGCATTATTATTCGATTTGTTATTGGTCACAGGTGTGAAAAAGATTCGTATTTTGATGAATAATCACTGTACTTAGATTGAATATTGGCAATCGTTATACCCTTTTTATCGCTGTTTTTTAGTGCAACATCGGGTGGTATTCTCGATAGATCCATTGAAGCTGAAGACAGGAAACATGGAGATTTTTTGAGACTGGTAGTTTATATTTTCTCGATATAGTTCTTTACGGGAATTTAGTGTCGTTTTATCAGCATTTCTTATCATATTGTTCTCGGAAACATGGAGATTTTTTTACTGGTAGCTTACGTTTTCTCGATAGAAATTTAGTGTCGTGTTATCAGCATTTCTTATCATGTTGTTCCTGGAAACACTGAGATTTTTTTACTGGTATTTTATGTTTTCTCGATAGGAATTTAGTGTCGTTTTATCAGCATTTCTTATCGTATTGTTCCCGGAAACACGGAGATTTTTTTACTGGTATTTTATGTTTTCTTGATAGAAATTTAGTGTTGTTTTATCAGCATTTCTTATCATATTGTTCCAGGAAACATGGTGATTTTTTTACTGGTAGTTTATGTTTTCTCGATAGGAATTTAGTGTCGTTTTATCACCATTTCTTATTGTATTGTTCCCAGGAGCACGTCGAAGGATACCTTGAATTGTCAGCAAAGACGAAGACATATTTCATCACCGCAGCTCAAATTTGGAATGCAGATTTCTACGTCAAAGTTGATGATGATGTCCATGTAAATGTAGGTAAGAATCAAACTTTTCACCATGTGACATTAGTTTTTGCCGAAAAAAATATCAGTAAATTCGTGTTACAGGTATTTTAGCCTCGACTCTGAGTCGACATCATTCAAAGCCACGAGTATATATAGGATGCATGAAATCAGGACCAGTTTTAGCTCAAAAGTATGTATGAATAAGCATTTCGGTTTATTTATATTCCGAGAATTGGATTTTCTTTGTTTACTCGATTCCATTTTCGTTATTTTACCGAAGGGGCGTAAGATATCATGAGCCGGAGTATTGGAAATTTGGTGAGCAAGGGAACAAATATTTTCGTCATGCGACGGGACAATTATATGCGATTTCTAGAGACTTGGCTACATATATATCATTAAACCAGTGAGAATTTCTCTTTGTTATGTATTAACATTAGAAAGTGATGCTTATTGTTAATATTTTGTTTGTTTTAGGCATCTCTTGCATAAGTATGCAAACGAGGATGTTTCGTTGGGGTCGTGGTTTATCGGCTTGGATGTCGATCACATAGATGATCGGAGATTATGCTGCGGAACACCGCCTGGTATGTGAACTCTCCGAAATAGTTACACTCTACTTGCCATTGTTAAATTTCTAGAGTCATGTCAATTTTATGTGGAGGATGTGCTTTGATATAACGTATAAAGGGAGATCATACTGTAAAATACTTGAATAAATCATTTACTATGGTTTACAATGTTTCTTATAGACCAATCTAGACAACTTCTCATTTCCGATGTGGTATAATTGTCATTATTTCAACACATCCCATCAAGTCCAACCACTTGACAAGCTTTAAAATTCAAATCGGTGGATTACTAACCGATCAATTTAATTAAATCGAACTAACTCCCGGCAAGGTCACTGAAAACTTTTCCGAACCCGTTCTCATACCATGTTAAATTTCTAGAATCAAGTTAATTTGATGTGGGAGTATGCTCGGTATAATGTATAAGGGGAGAAAATCACACCGTAAAAGACTTGAACAAATTATTTACTATGGTTCACAATGTATTTTATAAACCAATCTAGACAACTTCCGATGTGAGATAATTGTCACTATTTCAACAGCAATCTTGTTGAGTTTGTCGTAAAAATGACAGATTGCGAGTGGAAAGCTCAGGCAGGCAACGCATGTGTTGCTTCGTTCGATTGGAGTTGTAGTGGGATATGTAACTCTGCAGATAGAATCAAGGAAGTTCATCGAAGATGCGGAGAAGGTGATAATGTGTTATGGAACTCGACTGTCTGATCGGGACGGTGATTTGTCCGAAGTTCATTTAGTGTTCTATCTCAGGACAAAGGTAAAGAAACAAGATAAATTTGTTGGATTTACTGAAGAAGAAGCATATTTTTGTGCTTGAATATGGTCTCATTGAGACAAGAGGAGATAGAAGAAAACAAGTATGGGGTATTTTTGCATTGCTTTCAACTGTATTTTCTTGTGTCTTTATCATGTAATAAGATGTGTTTTTTACGATACAATTTGTCGAATTTGTGTATATGATATATGAGTCTCTATTAAATTTGGATGAATTAATTCCGAATTCTAAATTCTAAATTCTAAACCACTTGTATTAAATCTAATAACATGAATTAGTTCAAAACAATTGTGGCCAAATTTTTCAAATCATTTCAAATTGAGCATGATTTGACAAGTACTCAAATTTTATATGATTTGTTAAATTTAATCTTTTAATTTTAACTACTTGTCAAATTTTTCTTAAAGTAAATTTAGTTACAAACTTTGATTTTTTGATAAAATTAGTTCTGTCGTAAATTTTGACAAATTTAGTAATCAAAATTTAATGTATTTGATTGATCTTTAAATTTTGTGGACTAGTTTCGCCACACGAGATCAAATTTGATAAATTTTGAAAAACATTGGAGATCGTTTTTTGTCAAAATGATCAGACTATGGAGATTGGAGACTATAAATACAAAAATACAATTTGAGAACCATATTTGTTAAAATCACAAAACTTTTGAGAATAAACAATTATTTTGTCAATAAGAATGGAAAATGATGCATATGAGTTGTCAAATTCGAAAATTATAAGTGTCTATGATAAAGAGATTAAAGTTATTTATAAAATATTAATATTAAAAATAAAATGATGAAATTTCTGAAGTTACATCATTGGAGATCCTTATTACTTCGACCAATCATGATATATTTATATGATGCAAGAAGCACCAAAAATATGATTACATCACAAACAATAAATTTCATCTCCTTTTACAATATGATAACACTTCCATTCTCTAAAATCAACACTTTCCCAAAAATTGAAGAGCCAAATCGGGTTGCTGCGAATCAACAAAGATCCCGGAAGACGGTGAACCCGAGGATTCAAAACCAATATTAAGATAAAGAGAAAATTATTCGACGGTATATTCAAAACCCAATATTCAAAACCCGAAATTATGATATATTGCCGGTATATCGACGGTATACCGGTGTACAGGTACAAGACCGGTAAACCGATATTCAAACATTGGATAAACCATTCCTTCATTCCGATACGATATAACTCGAATCGGCATACTTCCCACTAGATAATTAACCGTAGTACTAGATATCCAATTCGAAGGATAATAATCTCCTATTTTGTTCATACTTATTGATGAGTGATTAAGCTGCATAAAGTTACCATTTCTCGAAGCAAATTCAATCGATTTCGAAGCTTCCATTTCCGAAATGCCTTGAGAGTCCACAGAAGTGCTGAATTGTTAAACTTGTTGATGATTACTCGAATCGAATGGATTGATCCTCGAAGATAAAAAGAATGAAGAACTTATATCTGATGCATTTACCCTTGATGATGTGATACCGGAGCGATCAAGAAACGGAGCCTCGTTTTTTAGAGTCTCAGCATCGGGCTTATTTTTGGTAAAAAAAGTGGTTCCTTGACTTTGCAATGTTCATAAATCAGCATAGGAGTTGGAAGATGTTCATAATCTCCGATCAATCCCGGGCCGTACTCGAAACCTTGAGGAAGTGCTTGTTCGATCCGTTTGGAAGTAACTTGCCAGATTACTGATCCAAGACTTGCTGTAAAACGAGCCAAGCTTCTCGAATACGAATGATCCGAATATAGTCCTACCTGATTACGGAAAATTTAAACGATGATCACACAATACAAGTGAAAATAGCTAGTAAATAAGACATACAGGAACTAGTTGCATGCTTTCTCCATCAAAAGTTGAGAACATAGACCGTGAAATGACATTGTTAGCAAGTGAAATGGCATACGTTTCTCGATGATTTTCATCGTGCATAGCCGAATTCTTGACAAATTGAGAGATCGGGCCCTTTCCTAGAATGATAATTTGAGTGATTAGAGTGTACAAGAATATGAGACCTAAAGTTTTAAGCAGTAGAAAAGTGCACATTGACATATCCGAATTTGAGATCAAGAAATCATATAATGGCTAATTATGTACTAGACAAAAACAAGTCATCAAAGTTTTGTGTGTGTGACATAATTGGTTATCAAAGCAACATTACGCAAATTTGGTAATCAAAGTTTGTAAAACGTGACAAATTTAGTTCCTAACGCCGTTAAGGATCCCTAAAGTTTGCAAAACGAATACGAAGAAGAACGAGGGACTAAACAAATTTTCCTCGCTTCATAAACAAAAAGACCTAACGTTAACAGCGTTACACAAATTGAGGACTAATTTTGTCAAATTTCCGAAACTTCGGAGACTAAAATTGTTAGTAGGTGTAAACTTTGAGAGCTGTTATTGACAAAATCAAAATTTGGGAACCGATGTTGCCAGTTTGGGGACCCTATTTGCCAAATTAATCAAACTTCGGGGACCAAAATTGACAAAATATTAAACATTGGAACTAAATTTGTCATTTAAAAGTTTGAGAACATAATTTGTCATTTTATACAAATTATGGGGATCTATTTTCTCATTATGTACATTGCACTTAAAAAAGCACTTAAAACCATTAAGGTTTTCCCCTAATACGTGCTTGTGATAGATAGTGTCTGGGGCATTGTATTGCGTAGCATTTGAGCAAATCAAGAAAACATCAGCCTGCATATTACAAAGGAAAATTTATTCAGGATTTTGATTCTCTAATCTACTTTCAAAAGCAATATAAATGTGCATGAGAAACAAAGCTTAGCATAATAGCTTCGATGGTAATAACGTAATTGAAGCAATCAACTCAAACTGTTCAAAAGTCACATATAACATAATTGAAGCAATCACCTCAAACTGTACAAAAATGCACACAGATTCTTTCTCTCCTTTTCTACAAGAATAAGAACCAATAAATCAATATACTTCTTCAGGATCAAAAGGATCAGCGTAAACACCATTAATGTCTTTCATGTTCAATAGAAGAACAGAGCCCTTAACATCAGAAGGAGACAAAAAACAACAACGGAAGTATCCATGGCAGATTACAGAAATCCCAGTGACTTTGTTTTACCTTTTAATTCCAAATGGATGACCAATAACAGAACCCGTTGGTCTTAGTCTGCACACCTTACCCTCATCACCTTTCCTAACGAACCCCTCGGGTTGCTCCATATACAGCTCTTCCTCAACATGTCCATGCAAGAAAGCTGTTTTTACATCCATTTGTTCGACCTCCAAGTCGAACTATGCAGCGAGCGGCAGAGCCGCTCTGACTGACACAAGCTTAACAATCGGACAGAACACTTTATCAAAATCAATCACTTTTTTCTGATTAAAACCATTCACCACTAATCTCGCTTTATACCGAATGCTCCCCATCAGATTCCAATTTCTACTTCAAAATCCACTTGTTCGACATCGGCCTCCTCCTGACCGGTGCCTTCACCAACTGATATGTCTTATTCTTTTCAAGCGAGGCGAGCTCCTCCTACGTCGCCTTCTTCATCAGTCACTATCTTTCATACTCAAAGCCTCCTTACATGTCTCAGGTTCTCCATGTTCTGAGACGAGCACATAGTCACTTGATGAATATTTATTGGAAGGGTGTCCGACTCTACCAGTCATTCTCTGTTCACCCATCGGCACTTCATGCTGCTGACTATGTTCAGGAGCTTCAGCATCAGCCTTATCGTCACTTTCAATGTTGATCGGCGGTGCTGACCTTTCATCATTAGTGTCGATCGGTATTCTTCAGTGTCAGTCGATCGGGGTTCTCTAGAGTTCACAGGATCCATCCCCTTGGACCCAAAACTCACATCGGTGATATTTTCATCCTCGAAAAATACAGCATCCATCGACTTTATGACTTTCTTCTCGGTCGGATTCCAAAGCTTGTAGCCAAATTCATTTTCACCATATCCCAGAAAAACTCTGGTCTGGAAGTGTGAATCAAATTTCTTCATCTGTTCCTTCGCAACCAATATTTTGACCTTGCAACCGAACACTCTCAGATGACCATACTTTGGTTTTCTCTGGAACCAAAGTTTGTCAGGAGTCTTAAAATCAATAGATGCCGAAGGGGACATGTTTCTCATATAACAGGCGGTCGACAGTGCTTCTCCTCAAAATCTCTTCGACAACTTTGCAGTAGCGAGCATGCATCTCGCCTTATCAAGCAGTGTTCGTTTTAGCAGCTCGGCTATTCTATTGTGTTGCGGTGTTACAGGTTCTATCCTCTCATGTCTGATTCCATTCTCCTTGCAATACAAATCAAACGCCTACGAGGTATACCCACCTCCATTATCACTTCTCAAGCATATCAACTTCTTCTGAGTCTCTCTTTCAATCATGTGCTGGAATTCTTTGAACCTGATGAACGCCTCATCCTTGGTTCGAATCGGATACACCCAGGCATTCCTTGTGGCATCATCTACAAATGATACGAAATATTTCTTGCCACTGAATGTCTCCACATCCATTTCTCCACACACATCGATGTAGACCAATGCAAGTGGCTGTGATTTTCTAGTTGATTTGACTTTGAATGCAACTCTCTGTTGCTTCCCTTCCAAGCAGTCTTCACATCGGCTCAGCACAGAGTTGTCATTCGACAGAAGTCTATCCTTCGTCAAATTTTTAAGCCCTTCGGCTCCCAGGTGGGCCAATCTCTTGTGCCATGTATCCAGAGAAACATCAGACTCAGTTGTGGCAATCGACTTCATGACGGTCGACACTGTGTCGATTGGCTTCATGACGGTCGACACCCAAGTTCTGTACAGGGTCCGCTGCAGCACTCCGCTCGCAACCACAAGTGACCCTTTCTTCAACTTCCACGAGTCATTCCCGTACATACTTGTATACCCTTCAAGATCAAAAACATTCTCGGAAAGCAAATTAAGTCTTAATGTGAGAATATGTCTTACTTGGTTTAACACGAGCTTCATCCCCGTGTTGGTCGTCACTTTTATGCATCTGATGCCCAAGATCACGATGCACTAGAATTTCCCATCTTCACCATCCCGAAGTCTCCAGCAGTATAAGATTTGAAACTGCTTCGGTTTGGCGTAGCATGATAAGAGGCAGCTAAGTCAAAGACACACTCATCCAATCCCCTCTGTTACAAGTTCATCTCCTCCAGAGACAGGACAATCAACTCGTCACCCTGGGAACCGACCATGTTGGCCTCCTCGGTCTCTTTCTTGTCCTTCTTCTTGTGCACTTCCTGGACCTTTTATAATGGATACAGTCTTTCTTTTAAGTGTCCGATGACCCCACACTGAAAACATGTTCTTCCTTCGCCACCAGAAGGATTTCCCGCACTCTGTTTGTCATCTCCACGTGACTTGCTTCTCCTTTGCTTTGCCGATTGGTTGGGCCCACGTCCCTGTCGATCGGTAGCTGCGGCCAGAGTACTCCGACTGTCTTTAATCGTTTCTTTTCTCCTTACATCTTCATTCAGAAGACTCACGACAACTCCTGATAACGACAATAGTGGTGTAGAATTACTCAAGGTCACCACCAATGTCTCCCATGTATCAGGCAGTGTCCCAAGAACCAGCAGCGCCTGCAACTCATCGTCAAGTTTCATATTGACCCGAGTCAACTTGTTCACCATATCCAAAAACTTATTCAGGTGCTCTGTCATTGGACTCCCAAAGACATATATGAGATTTACCAGCTTCTTAATTGTGTCAACCTTGGTCTGCACATTCTTTCTCTCATAGATTTTCTGAAGTTTGTCCCACATGACCTTCGGCTCTGTCAACTCTCCAATATGATGAAACAACGATAGGTCGACCCAAGACCTGATGTACGCCAGGGCCTTCTTGTTCATCAATTTCCATTTATGATGTTCTGTTCCATCTGGTTTTGCCGGATTGATCGTCGCTCACAAATCCATACAGGACAACAAGTCCTCCATCTTCACCTTCCAGATGGAAAAATTTGCCGACGTGAGTTTAATCGTCAGTACGCTGGAATCCTCCATTTTGAGTCTTTGAAATATGAACACTGAGCAAAAAATCCTTCTGCTAGACAACCATATAACCAAGAGCTCCGATACCACTTGTTAGCTTATAATAGATTTTACGATTCGTTTTACCGATTAAACATAGCAAAAACTAGATGCGGAATAGGAAAAAGAACACAACAAATTTTACATGGAACCTGAGTACCGGGAGAAAACCACGGACCACCTCCTGGTCAATCCACTATCACGAAAATAACACAAAGATTACAGCCACAAGAACTATCAAGTTCTTGTGCAACTTAAATCAAAGCCACAACAGAAATTCCAAGCCCAGTATCTGCTCATGCTCTCTGTTATTATATGATAAACCTCTGAGATGATTATTCCGTATTAAAGCGGTTGACACTCATTATATAATGGTGGTAGGTGGGCTTTAGGATTAAAGTCCACTAATCATTTGTCGGCCCCACTCAGTGTACCCTTTCGGTTGACCAACCGTCACACCGAAACTTGCCACTCTCAAGGTTGGAACCTGACATTGATTGTCACTTCAAATGCCGATTATATTCAGACTTTTGGTCATCAACTCTCTGTGCCAATTGTCACATGCCGATTGGCTCCCTCACATGTTGATGGCTCACTCTTCTAAAGAGCTATGTTTTAAAACCGCCGGTTGAACCGTCGGTTCGAACCGGTTTTTAGTTAACCGAAGATTTTGCAGTTCGGTTCAAATATAAGGATATTTTAAAACATTTACGGTTTGTTACCGTTTGAGCAACGGTTCGTACCGGTTCTAATGAATCGGAAGATTTCTGGTTCGATCTATGAAATCGATTTAAAAACATAGCTAAAGAGTGGATTGACACTTATTGTCAAGAGGTGTCGATCGTCCCTCTCCTGGAAAAAGCACCTATCGTCCCAACAATTCGGACGCTGCAGACTCCGACGAAGGTCATTACCCGGCGGAGATGGATCCGAATTCTGCTGCCGACCTTTCTTCTGGCCCATCTCTGTGCAGTTTGTCAAGATTTCCATATGAAAATTATTCTATATGATCGATTATGGAAATATTCTTATCAATCATGGAAACAATAACTTTCATTTGATTGTAATTTATAATCAAATGAATATTCCAAATTTATTATTTCTTTCTTTATTTGATTAGTTTAGCATCTATTTAAACAATGTAATACTTTATTGAGTGAAGTGAATAAGAATCATATTTTTATTTTCCTTCTTATGTCTCTCTATTTTAACATGGTATCGGAGCCAAGATATATCACTTGTCTGACTATCTCGATCAATGCTTCCGCTGTCATTTAATGGGTGAAAATATATCTTGCATCATATCGTAATCTTCGATAAAGTCTCCGGAATGGCCTTGGAAAATTGTGTTGAATGACGTATTATATATCCCTGGATTGAGTTGCAATCTGATATCAATTTCTCAGCTTCTGCATAAAACATCTTACATACTCACAATTACAGATGATCTATGTATTTTGCAGGATAGTACCACGAGAACTCAGATTGGGCTGGGTGAGAAGATCGAAGGGGTGTATAGATTCCGGTGTATAAATCAACATATTATCCATCACATTGAGGTCAAGATAGATGATAGAGAGTTGTGGCACCGTCGCATGGGACATGCTTCCTACTCCGTTTTATCTCACTTGTTTCATTCATTTCATAAAACTCACTCAGTTGGTTGTCGTTTTCATGGTTGCTCAGTTTGTCTTCGTGCCAAACATACCCGAGATCCTTTTGTTACAAGTTCAAATATTGCAACCTCAATTTTTGACCTTATCCATGCCGATATTTGGGGACCTTACAAAACTGCATCTACTTGTGGGGCTCATTATTTTTTGATCTTGGTTGATGATTTTTCCCGTGCGGTTTGGGTTTTTCTCCTTAGCTCGAAAAAAGAAGCCTCCAACCGAGTTAAACAATTTTGTGCCATGGTTACCACACAATTTGGCATAATCCCAAAATGCTTCCGAACCGATAATAGATTGAAATTCCTCTCTTTATATACATTTTTCACTAATTTGGGAATCCTTCATCATACATCGAATGTTTATACACCTCAACAAAATGATCGTGTTGAACGTAAACATCAACACATCTTGAATGTCGCTCGAGCTTTGAGATTCCAAGCCAATCTTCCTATCAAATTTTGGGGTGAATGTGTCCTAACAGCTAGTTATTTTATAAATAGAACACCTTCTAAACTTTTTTCGGGAAAAACCCCATTCTTTAGGAAATGGGGTTTTTGGCAAACCCCATGCTTTAGGAAATTTACGAGTTTTTGGGTCACTTTGTTTTGCATATCATCACCGTTTAGGGAATGATAAGTTTGGGGAACGTAGTGGTCGATGTATTTTCTTGGGATACCCTCACGATAAAAAGGGATGTAAAATATGTGATCTTGCCACTCATGAAATATTCACTTCTCGAGATGTTGTTTTTTCTGAGAATCAATTCTCGTTCCTAAAAGATATCGAAAAACTGAGAGACAAATCATTAGAGTCTCACAATTCTCTTGAACCATCGGCATCCTCAACGACATAAATCATCCCTTTGCCAAATACATTTTTTTCCCAAGAACTTCCTTTTATTGAAAGAGAGTGTATATCAAACACTTCTTTCAACATTCCCGATACAAATTCTTTTCCAGCTACTAATGTTCCCGATTCTAGGGAAACTGATGAAATCCCGGCAGAACAATCCTCATCTATAGCTGACAATCGAGTTATTGAAAATCCAATTGATTCAATGCCTGAAACCGCAGAATGTCCAATACAAGAACCATTGGGGAGATGACATAGAACAAAAAGACCACCAGTAAAATTGAAGGATTATATTTGCGACAACATCATCGCATTAGAATCTTACCCCCTAGATCCGATCATAACAGCTTCAATTGGAGATTCTCCAGGTACAAGTCTGTATCATATTGGGAATTTTCTGCCTTATGATAAATTTAATGCATGACATAGAAAATTTTGTGCTGCTTTATCTTCAGAGCATTCAGAACCCACAAAATATTCCGAGGCTGTGAAAAACCCTTTATGGAGAGAGGCGATGAAAGCTGAAATTAATGCACTTGAACGAAATAACACATGGACATTACAACCTCTTCCTCAAGGAAAGCACACACTAGGATGTAAATGGGTATATCGTATAAAACGTAAGTCAGATAGCTCGATAGAACGATATAAAGCTCGATTGGTTATCTTTGGAAACACTCAACGCGAAGGGATCGATTATCATGAAACATTTGCACCAGTTGCAAAGATGGTTACTGTAAGAGCACTATTGGCTGTCGTTCTCGCAAGAAATTGGACAATTTATCAGATGGATGTAAATAATGTATTTCTACATGGTGATCTTGAAGAATAAGTTTATATGAAGTTACCTCCAGGTTTCTCCTCTAAAGATGATAGTCGAGTATGCAGATTGACAAAATCTCTATACGGACTAAAACAAGCTCCTAGATGTTGGTTCCAAAAGTTATCCAATGCGCTTCTAGAATTCGGATTTGTACAATCTCTTATGGACTACTCTTTGTTTACTTATTCATGTGAAGGGGATGAGTTGCATGTCTTGGTTTACGTAGATGATTTGATAATCACCGGAAACAACGACAAAGCCGTACATAAGTTCAAAGAGCAATTGAGCATAAAATTTCACATGAAAGATATAGGAAGACTGAAGTATTTTCTCGGTATTGAAGTTGCTTGAAATCAGGAAGGTATGTATCTGAGTCAACAGAAATACACTTTGGATATTGTTTCTGAAACATGACTATTGGGAGCCAAACCAATGCCAACACCTATTGAGCAAAATCACAACCTAGGAAAAACAACAGACAAGCTTCTCAATAATACAGAGAAATACCGACGTCTGGTTGGACGCCTGATATATTTAATCTTTACAAGACCATAAATAAGTTACGCAGTCCAAACTCTAGCACAATTTATGCAGTCTCCACAAAATGTACATTGGGATGCTGTATTAAGAGTGGTAAGATACTTAAAAGGATCTCCAGGTCAGGGAATTCTATTGAAGGTTGACTCCAATTTAAAAGTTTATGGATTTTGTGACTCTGATTGGGCAAGTTGTTCAATAAGACAGAAATCTACTACATGATATTTCGTTTTTCTTGGTTCATCTCATATTTCTTGAAAAACTAAGAAACAAAAGACTGTGTTAAGATCATCCGCTGAAGCTGAGTACAGGGCAATGGCTTCCATAGCGTGTGAATTGAGATGGCTTAAACGATTATTAGGCGATTTGGGAGTAATTCATACAAGACCCATGTGGTTATTCTGTGACAGTCAATCCGCTATTCACATAGCCAAAAATCTTGTCTTCCACGAGCGTACCAAACACATTGAAGTTGATTGTCATTTAATCCGAAATCTCGTTATCGAAAATGAAGTCACTCTAAAGCATGTTAATACCCGACAACAGCTCGCAGATATGATGACTAAAAGTTTGAGAAAAACTCAATTTACATTTCTTTTAAACAAATCTGGCATCTGAGATCTGCATGCTCCGACTTGAGGATGAGTGTCAAGATTTCCATATGAAGATTATTTTATATGGTCGATTATGGAAATATTGTTATCAATTATGGAAACAATTACAATCAAAGGAATATTCCAAATTTATTATTTCTTTCTTTATTTGATTAATTTAGTATCTATTTAAATAATATAATACTTTATTGAGTTAAATGAATCATATTTTTATCTTCTTTCTTATTTCTCTCTATTTTAGCATAATTATTGCCTTTATCTCTCACAAGAAATTGAGAACTGAGCAATTAACTCCCAGTATCTCTCTCTACAAATTCCATTGCTTTTCTCTCTCTAGTTTTGATTGTCAGGCCGTGTTCTTGTTTTTACTTGAGGTATTCAACTTTTTCCCTCTTCCTTTTGTAGCTTTCCCCTTCCGAACCACGGTCCGAAGCTACAGGGTCAGATCTTATAACGCCGTTAGAACCCTACAAACGGCGACGTTATCTGCCCGTTTGCCCACCTTCATGCTCGCGTGTCCATGTGGGATTCCACGTTGCGTGGAGCTTTCATCATTATTCACCATACCAGTTGAGCTCGATATACGGACAAATTCATGAAATGGGTATACCAAATATATATATATGTACCAAATAATAAAATAAAATAAAATATACAATTTTGTTAACTATTTTCATATTTATATTGTTCGAAAAATAAGAATAAAAAAAATTCTAAAAGTTTCGTATCTTTTTCTTAAATCCAACAAGTTATATTCTATTCGACCCATTCAAAACCCGTATCGATCGGTATTTTGTTAAAATATCGGCCCAAACCGATACATCCGAAATTTCTGGTATACCGGAAATTTAAAACAATGGTTGAGCTTTCCAACTTTTAAGCCACATTTCATACAAATGAATGTAATAGTCTTTACGTCAAATATCGGTTTTTTTTGTCAATCATTATTTAATTTTAGGGTATGATATGATTCTGGGTTATTTGGGTTTCAATTCTAAAAAATGATTAAATATTCATTTTTAATTTTTTTAAAAAAATCAAACCCAGAGTATTGCTTTTAATCTACGCATTTTGTATATAATTACTTAAAATAATATATTTGTTTGGTACAATAATTTAAATAATATCTTATGGTTGAATTTTTACACTAGAATAAAATAAAAGTAAATGTATGATAAGTTCAATACTAAAAATCATGGTTTTGTTGTCATGCTAAAATCATATGCATTGAGAAATTATTCATTTACTTTTATTTCCAAAAACTAAAATTTAGTTCTTTATATATTAATATTTTTATATAAATCATTATCGTAATACTATCATTTTATCAAAAATTATAGAAATTAAGGATAATCTCCCCCAAAATATTAATATACAAAGATTAGAAAATAATATTTATTAATCCAATATACATTTAACACATATTATTAGATCTCAGGACTCAGATGACACCTTATCTCATATTCTCATTTAACTGTTTTATTAGGTATTCCAAACAATTTATATAATTACCAAATTTTAGCGATTAACATTTTTAAATAATGAAAAATTAATAACAAATTTGCCCCCCCGGCGCTCACCATTTTAATAGTTTCCTCTCTCGGACTCTATAAAACCCACCGTCTCGCACATCTTCGCTTCATCCAAGAGCTCACAACCCGATCACACGTGTCCCATGGCCCCTTTCCTTCTTCGCGTATCACCCGCCGCCGCCGTCCTTCTTCTCTCCTTACAGATTCTACTGTGTTTCTACCGAGCTCTTGCCGGAGCTAAGGCGGTGACAGCGCTGTACGTCTTCGGCGATTCACTGGTAGACGCCGGCAACAATAATCACTTACCTCTATCGATTCTCAGAGCCGATTTCCTGTACAATGGTATAGATTACTCCGGTAGAACACCTACCGGCCGATTCTCCAACGGCAAGAACGCGGCGGATTTCATAGGTACCTCGATCTTCGTACTAATTCTTTTCCGTTTCCTCAATCTCCTCTTTCCGCGTTAGGTTTTGCTTATCGCATAGCTTGTACAAGCACCGACGTTAGGGATTTGAATGAAATTATGCTCTGTTAGGTGCCGCACTAACTCCAGTAATTTCCAATTAGTTCATTTTTTTTATATTTACATAATTCATTTAATGGTCAAGATTATATCATTCATTCAATTGCACGATTTTGAATGTTGGCCGTTGATCAGATTTATTGATGAGATTCATTTTTTGTATGATAGCTGAGCACTTGAACCTTCTCCCGGCGCCGCCGTATCTTTCCCGGCGCAACGACACTTTCACCGCCGGTGCGAGCTTTGCTTCCGGTGGTGCAGGAATCTTGAACTCCACCAACGGCGATATCGTTGTAAGTTTCCAATCTTCTAATATTGTCCGGTATAATATCATTGGATCGCAGTATATAATAACCACTTTAGAAATCAAAATCTTACCAATGTTTCATATTCATCATAAAATCTGATCTAGATTGGTATGATCGGTAGGTGTGGTACATAAATTGATATATATCATATCGTCATTAAACCAATGTTTTAAATTTCCGGTATATCGAAAATTTCGGGCGTACCAGTTTTGGTCCGGGTCGGGTTAGGTTTTGTTTAAAAAAATTAAAATATGAATACTTTATAATTTAATTTATTTTAATATTCCGGTACAGATCCGATACATATCTGGTATACCCGATACCGATCCAATGAGTTTGTCCGGTATACCGGCTGGTACCGGTTTTTAAAACATTGCATTAAACTTGATATCGGATAAAATACCGGTAACACCCCATATATTCTAACCGATATAAGACCGGTAATATTTTGAATTTGGGTATGACATATATTTATTAAAAAAAAAATTGCATAATTAGTTCCTCAACTTATTATATGTGTAAATGATATACCATCCAACTTATGAAATTGTAAAAATGATACATAAAATTATTAATATCGTTTGTTTTTTTACTCATGACATTCTAGCACCCGAATTTCCGTAAGTTGAAAACCGTTTAAAAACTCTTTATAAAATACGTAAAAAAAATTTGTTTGAAAAATTATATAAAATTTACTATTAATGTTCAAGAATTGTATATAAAATATTAAAAATTTACGTTTTGTGACCATTTTCAAATATAATATATATTTTAAATAAAAATATGCATTTATTATTTAAATAAATGAGGTTTAAATAAAAATAAACATCACCCATTTATTAAATGGTATTTATTATTTAGGACAGTAATTGTAATTAGGAAATAATAATTAGTGGAACATGAGCCCACTTTCAACAAGAATTTTATGTTCGTTGGTCCCAAAGAATTAGACCGCCATAAATGATTGTCTTGTCAATTATCTACAAATATCTATCTACCACCTGCCCAATGCGGCTCCGTCTGCCAACGCCCATCCGCCCAGGCTAATAATTTGGAAATTAGAAAATATAGAATTTAAGTGTTTTTAATATTTAAGATTAATTTAAATAAATTTAATTATGTTTAAACTCATGTTCGGGATCTCAAATTAAAAAAATGATGATTAAAACTTTGGGTCGATTGAAATTGAATTTTGTTACTTATTTTAGTGCTGGGTTGATGTTTTTATATTATATAATGAGTCCTCAAACTTTTATATTGTTAAATAGATTTGATTTTAATAATTTGTAATAGTATATATATTCCTCAAATTTTAATGTTTTAATAAATTTTGTTTTCCAAATTCTCAAAATAGCAAAATCGATATATAAAATTTGATTTTGATCAGAATCACAATTCTCAAAGTTGAATTTTTTTTAGATCAATTATGCTATATAAACTAATAATTTTATATAAATTTTTTTATATAAACTAACAATTTTGATACTTCGAGGATCACAATTGATATTATTATAAAATTTGGTGATCAAAATTATATTTGATTTTGTTTGTCCATCCAAACAAAATTTAAAATATTCAATGTTTGATTTATTAGTATTTGTACTAGCTTAGAATGAGTTTAAACTATATTGGAGAGTTCAATCTAAGTTGAGGCCGTGTCCGATCCGGGGATACGTACTGACACGGGTTATTTACTTATTTATTTCGTTTTTTAATGTGGAAATAGGAACAAAATATTCCACTGGTGAAGCAGTTATGGTATTTCTCGAAGGTTCGATCCAGGCGAGTGGTGGAATTGGGATCGGAATCAGCGGCTGTGGAACATTTCTCCAGTTCGATCTTCCTATTCGTGATCGGGAGCAACGATGTTCTTAATTTCAACGGAAGCAACACATCGGCGAGTAATCGGAATTCATCCGTTGATCAGTACGCTTCTCGCATGGCTTGTACATTCAAGAGAGTCCTCAAGGTTAGTGTTTCTTTGATTTAACGCATCGTTGCTAGATTAACTTGGATTCTGGTTTCTAAATCGGCGAATTTCCAGGCGGCTTATCGTATGGGAGCTCGCAAGTTTATGGTGATCGGATTACCGCCAGTAGGTTGTGCGCCGAAGCAGAGATCGGAGATTACTGGCGAAGGATGTAATATTGAGGCTAATTCAATTTGCCAGAAGGTTAACGCGGAAATGGCACAGATGCTTCCAGAATTGAAATCGGAATTCGTGGATTTCCATTACACCTTCTTCGATACTTATCGCGTTCTGCTGAGAATCATTCAGAATCCTACAATCTACGGTACGTATTCCATTAAGATATTCACAATCTTTTGCATCCGTACCAGAATTTGATTTTTTAAATATTAAAATAATTTTCAAAAGATAATATTTAATTATTTTTTAAAGAAATGACCCCAAAAATCCCAGAATATGACTCGAAAACCTGATACTTAACTGTGGATGGTACCGAAAAATACTAGTATAATCCAATATTTGATCTATATATGAAAACATGAGTATATGGTTATATATTTTTATTTATAATGTATGATTTGAAAATTATATTTTTAACCAATTTTCAAAATAATAAATTGGGCATTCGGGTATTTGTGACTTTCTTAATGAGTCCACTCATATATCAAAAATTTCGGATATATCCGTTGATCGTTATTTAATAAAATACCGATTTGAACGGGTCTAATCTACTTGTTTTATTTAGAAAAAAGATTAAGTTTCAAGAATTTGTTTATTTTTATTTTTTTCAAATTAAGAATAAATCAAAATATTATGTATTTGTTTCTAAATTAATAATTTATTTTATTATATCAGTCTATATAAATTCAATATATCTTATATATATTCAGTATACTAATGCATTGAGTTCGTTCGTGAGGTATATTGATATTCTTAAACATTGGGAATTCACTTTTCAGGGTTCAATGAGACGAGATCTGCTTGTTGTGGAATGGGTAAGCTTAGATCTGAGATTCCATGCTTACCAGTTTCACAATTTTGTTCTAACAGAAGTAATCATGTTTTCTGGGATATATATCATCCTACCGAGAGAGCTGCCCGATCCGCCGTCGATGTTCTTTTCAGTGACTCGGGTAATTACGTAGCTCCGATCACCGTTTCACAACTCATCGATATGTAGATAGAGAAAGCTTCGAGTTTTGATAAGGTACGAAAAGATGATCAATCCATGTTCTATCTATACATGTATCGGAATGCTTGTAATCTATTACTTAAGCAACAAAGTTTTAATAGTTTGAAGAAACTAACCAAACTTTTACGGTTTTAAAAAAATTAATCAATGTAATTTATAATGGCATATATAGTCTTTAAATTTTAAAATTTTGGTATTTTGGTTATGCAAGTTTGCAAAATTTTGTAAATCAAATTTCGAAAGTGGTGAAATTGATCAAGTATATCATATTAAGAAACTTTGAGGACTGATTTTATCATAATTTAGAAAGTAGTGGTATTAGTTTTATCATTTTTATATTTTTGTGATCAAAATTGTCATAATTATAAAACTTTAGATCAAAATTATCAAAATCATGAAACCATCATTCCCAAATTTGAGTCGCCCATATAAATATACATATGTTTTCTTTTCTTTTATTAGCTGATATATCTTATGGTTTGGAAATCAAATGCTTCATATATTTTTAACCAATTTTCAAAATAAAAAATTGGGTATTTGTGACTTTCTTAATAGGAGTCTAATTCACTAATGTTTTAAATTTCGGGTATACCGTTTGGATATATTGAAATTTCAGAAGTATCGGTTTTTGTCAATATTTGATCTATTTGTTTGAGTTAGAAACAAATAGATAAGATGTTTGGTAGGGTTTTGCCTACTCTTTGATCCCCGCTATCTCTACCCAAAAAAAGACCTCAAACTTAACAGATGCATTTTACATAGGCACTAATGGTTCAACCAACGGTTTTTTGCTTATCCGATACGGGGTTTTCGGACCGAAATAGTTAAAGAATGATTTCATTTTGACGAAACTCGTATGAAGGTTCGATAGGACAAAAAATGAATGCTAGTTTTAGTTTGCTACTTTAATTCAAGTGATTCACACTAAAGGGAACAAGATCTCTTGAAATTTTAGAATCTGACCGAAATGATGACGTGAGAACGTGAATGAACATGATTAAAGTAATAAATTAACATATTTTAAAAGACTTGAACAAACTATTATGTGATAGAATTTTCATCCTTATAAACCTAATCAATCCAACTTCTTTTAGTAATGTTGGACAAATCCAACAATATCAAACTGTTATTAGGACCACAAAAAAGAATGCATAAAACTGGATCATGTTTGATTATTAGACAACCACATCATTTTGTACGATTTGTCTATTTTTTGAAATAAAAACTATATAAATTGATAATGAATTAAAAAATTATGTATTTGTTCCAAGTTAATATGTATTGTGGATCATGAATGGGAATGCATGTAATTTAAGCAAGAAAGTTTTAATAGTTTGAAGATATTTGATGGAAAATAAATATATTTGATATGTATGCAATATATATTATGGTTTTTATATAAATAGTACCTCATGTGAAATGTTTAGTAAGAAGTAAAAAAGTAGAAAGAATATAATATTTCTCAATTTATTTGTTTTGTGTAAATTATTTTTCGTCAGTTTTATGATTATCCCTTTAATTTGAAAAAAACTCATGCCACGGCACCAGTTTGACACAATGTTGACGTGGCAGTATAAATTTTACAAGGGAATCTATTACAATGGTTACAAATCAAAATGAGACACGTGGCCTAATGGACAAACAGCTTTGCAAAAAAATTCAAAAAAGGTTGCGGTGAAGGTGGATCGAACACCTGGCCTTCAGATCTTCAGTCTGACGCTCTCCCAACTGAGCTATCCCCGCTGATGTTTTAATTGAATATATTAATATATAAATTATTAGTCATATTAAATTTTTCGTGTCTTTGTTCATGCTTTTTATAATATGAACTAATATCAACATTTTTATAAACAAATGTATTATTTATTTTATATAAACTAGGGGCTGACCCCAAACTTACCCAATGTGTAAATGAAATATCCAACAAATTAAGAAATTAAAAATATAATATATTATTTGAGGAAAAATATACAAATGTGGCCCTCATGCTTCAATTAAATACGTGGAAGACATTTCAATTTACCCATTTATTATTGATCCTCTAACGATGTCGTTAAAGTTTAAATATAACCTTCAAGCTTTTAAAATGACAGTGTGTTTCTCTCATTTTTTGAAATAATATTATTATGTCACTCAAGTATCCGAAAGTTTGTGTAAAAGACCCCAAAGTGCATAGATTATGCTAATTAGTCACTTAAAATATAAAAACATATACAAATGTACCCTTAAAGTTTGCAAATTGTGCATTGAAAAGCATTTTTTTATTGTTATGGTGTATACTTTTTAAATCAAGTAGGTTTAGAATAGAGAAATCATGTTTAAATATATTATTAAATATAGAATTTTAAAATCTCTAATGTATCATATTTTAAAATCATGTTATCTCTTCTTTTTTCAATATTTTCCATATATGTTTATTGAATTATACATATTATAATATTTTTATATTATTTTCTTTTAAATATGAAATTATATTATTCTAATTTTTAATTTAATAATAAATTTTTAGTATATTGAATTTCAATATTGTTATGGTCCTTTTTAGGGGTACCAACAGTCGTCCGATTTGTCAGCAAACGAACTCGGTTTTGATTTGTTTTTAATGGGAAAACAATTAAGAAAACTGGAAATAACAATGAGGCGAGGCGATTTATAGTGGAAACCCCAGGAATTTGAGAGAAAACCACTTGACTAAGAGCGAATTAAGCTCTTAGCCTGTTCACTAATCAAAAGATCCATTACAGAATACAGTAAAGGCTTAAAGAAGATAACATGGAATAAGAAAGCAATAAGAACTCCGGCAGGGTAACGGCCTGTTCTTATGCGTCCAAAGGGTCCTCCTTTTTCCGCCGTTGTACTCTGTATTTATAGAGTTGATGGCGTGTGTAATTCACGCTCTGTAACTGCCTCTGATAGGTTTGTTAGAGGTTGTTGCCGCGCAATGTAAAACGAGGCCCGAACCGAGGCGTGGTCTGCGTTATCTGGCCCGAGACGTGGTAAACGTGTGAAGGCCCGAAGTGTGGAACGCATGGATAACCGTTTGGACCGAACCACAGAGCCAGCTGTCAGAAAACGTTTTATTTCGCAAGGGTTATCTTCGATCCTATCGCGGAACATTGGACCATTTTATCTTAAGTATACTACTAGGCTGCACAAGTTTAATTCTACCATATGAATCGGCCCAATCGTTATTGGCCTCATCCATTTGCAGGGTACCCGGTCCTAATGTTCTCATCACTAGCCCCTCGGGTTTGATTGCCATCGTAGAGGTGATACAAGGCCGATCACACAATGTTTGTACATTCGGGAGAATATGAGACCGTACCTGCTGGTGGTGAGCGTCCAGGGGACCGATCTTTCACTTAAGTTTATAAGTGAATGAATGAATTTGTATTTAAAATTCAATAGCATATATTTGTGTTATACTTTATTCTTGTTATTTTTTAAATATTAATATCCAGACTTGCGCCTCTTCACATTCGATAATCCAACAGGCGTGATGAGTGTGTTTATACTGCCATCGTCTGTGACAATATTACGTGGCAGCTCACCATTGATTGGGAAATTAATATTTAAATCGGGGTTTTGGTTACTGTTTCTCCTCATAGTCATTTCGCGAAGGAAGAAATTGCCCAAATCGAGCTCTCTGCGCCCTTAATCTGTTTCACGTTCAACCCATTTCATTCCGATTTTCGTTAAGGTATACACTATGGCTCCTCATAAAATGAGATACCCAGCCATGTCTGAGTTGGATATTGAGGAGTTNTATCGAAGGTTCACAAGAAATATCGCCTTAAATTCATGACATTCCAAGTTCGGGGGATCTCTATACCATCCAATGTTTCAAGTTTATACGCACATGATTCCAATTTCTTTGATATTCGATACGGTCCTTCCCAATTTCTATCCAGCTTTCCAACGTTCATCTGCACCTTTATACTTCTGAGAACGAGGTCGCCTTCAAAGAATTCCCTTGGGAGGACTCGTTTGTTATGGGCCCGTTCCATAGTTTGCCGATAAGTACGCATCTGTGCATAAATCACATCTCTCTTTTCTTCGATTATCTCGAGATCCAATAATCTCCTTTCACCATTCATATGCTCATCATACTGAGATATCCGAGGTGATCGGATGGCAACCTCCACCGGGCTAACAGCTTCGGACCCATACACCAATGAAAAAGGTGATTCCTGGGTTGTTGAACGAGACGTAGTTCGGTATGCTCATAAGACCCCATAGATGTGTTCAGGCCATTTCCCTCTAAAATCTTATAACTTGGTCTTCAATCCTTTCAGGATAACCTTGTTAGATACCTCCGTAAGTCCATTAGTTTGGGGATGGACCACTGACGAGAAATGTTGGGCGATGCCCAACTTGGTGCATAAATCTCGTATGCTTTTTCCACGGAACTGAGTCTCATTATCTGATATGAGTGCTTGGGGAATCTCGAAGCGGCTCACAATATTTCTCCATAAGAAGTGTTTGACAACCTTCTCTGAAATGATGGCTACTGTTTCTGCTTCAATCCACTTCGAGTAATATTCCACCGTCACAATACAAAACTTTCTTTGCCCTATTGACCGAGGAAAAGGTCCAATGATATCAATCCCCCATATGTTAAACGGACAAGGCAATGGGGTGACCGATAAGGGAGCCCCGGGCAGCTGTGGGATCGGAGCATGGTACTGACATATAGCACAACGTTTAGTGTATCTCTTAGCATCTGCAAGCAACGTCGGCCAAAAATATCCAACTCTGATGATGCGGTGGTATAAAGATCGAGCCCCTGAATGAATGCCTCATATCCCTTCATGAACATAAATCATGACGGCTTCAGCCTCAATAGGGGATAAGCAACGCAGAAGCGGGCCATCAAAACTCATTTTAAACAATCGTCTGTCAACCAGAATAAATCTCTTAGCCCGGACTTCTATTTTTCTGGCTTCAGACTTATATTCAGGAAGATAGCCGTTTGAAAGATATTTAATAAAGGGATCCATCCAATTAGGTTCCCCAGGATATTCAGTAGCGTTAATATCCAAGCCCTAGAGTTCATGGCATAAAGCCCCGATTTCTTCAATAGACTGTTCGGTCACTGATATCTCGACCGAAGGTCGGTGCTCGGCTCTATGTCAGGATATGGACCAAAATAGTGCTCGGATCTATGTCAGGTATGCCCTCGGCCAATCTGGAAAATACGTCGGCAACCTTATTCTGTCCTCGTGGCACGTGGTCAAGAGAAAACTCACTGAACTTTTTGGATAGTTCCAGGACTTTAGAACAATATAATTTCATCATCGGATCATGAGTTTCAAATCTCCATGCGAACTGTTCCACTACTAACTTTGAGTCTGAAAACATTCGCACTCTGCTAACTCTCATCTTTCGAGCCAAGGTCATTCCCGATAATACAACCTCGTATTCTACCACATTATTTGTTCCAGCAAAGGAAAATTTAACTGCGAAATGAATAAGGTCACCTTGTACCGTTGTCAAGGTAATGTCCGCTCCTCTTCTTCCGAAGGTCGACCCATCTACGTGGACCGTCCAACGATCATCCTCTTGGTTTAGATATATGGTCGATCGGGTCATCTCAACCACAAAATCGGCTAGAACTTGAGCCTTGATCGCCATTCGGGGCAAGAATTCCAGATACATAGCGCTGAGTTTGATAGCTCATTTTGCTAATCTCTTATTCAAATCCTTTTGTTTAAGAACCACTTTAAGAGGTTGATCCGTATAGACATAAACCGTTCGGCCCTCGAAATAATGCTTCAGCTTGAATACAGCTTTCTTCAAAGCCAGCATGGATTTTTTCAAGGTGGAATATCTGGTTTCGGCAGATACCAGAGAATGGCTTACATAATAAACGGGTCTATGAATATCATCTCGGATGGTTACCAGAGCTGCGCTGACGGCAACTTCTTATACAGCCAGATACAACCCCAAAGGTTCATCACAAGTTGGACTCACCATCACCGGGGGAATGCTTAAATAAGTCTTTAGCTCGGAAAAGGCCCGATCGCATTCTTCGGTCCAATCTAGATGGCTTGCTTTTCTTAGCACTCTGAAAAAAGGTAGAGTCCGATCTGTGGATTTTGAAATAAACATGTTTAGCGCAGCAAGTCGGCCAGTAAGCCTATGAAATTCTCTTTTGTTTCTTGGAGGTTGCATATCAATGATAGCCTGCACTTTCTCAGGGTTAACCTCTATTTCTTTTTATGAAACGTAATATCCTAGAAATTTTCCACTTCGGATCGCGAAGCAGCATTTGTTTGGATTTAGTTTGAGCTTATATTTGCGGCATACTTCGAAACAACGAGACAAATAAGACAGATGATCTTCATCATTTATAGATTTAACAATCATATCATCAGCATAAACTTCCATCATATGGCCGATCAATTCTCTAAAGATTTTGTTGACCAACCTTTGATATGTTGCTCCAACATTCTTCAGACCGAACGGCATAATCACATAACAATAAACGCCATCTTCGGTCATAAATGATGAATTCTTATGATCTTCCTCAGCAAGAAAGATTTGATGGTACCCGGAATAAGCATCCATGGTACTCATCATGGTGCTGCCAGACACAGCATCCACCAGTCGGTCAATATGCTGCAGGGGGAAGGGATCTGATTCACAACTTTTGTTAACATCGGTGAAATCGATGCACATCCGCCATTTCCACTACTGGGTTTTGCAACCCATTCAGTATAGTGGATCTCTCTGATGAATTTTGACCGCAGCAATTTGTTCACCTCAGCCCGGATGATCTCGATTTTTTCAGGAGAATAACGTCTCATCTTCTGCCTAATAGGCTTTCTTCCAGGCTCGGTGTTGATCCGATATTCGCTATCGGATCGGTCAATCCCCGGAACATCATCCGGGGTCCATACGAATATATTCACGTGGCTTCTCAGCAAGTGGATCAGCTCTTTTTCAAAAGCAGGGGCTAAGTGTGCCCCGATGCGAGTTGTTTTGGTTGAATCGTCCTCAACTAGATTAATCAACTTGAACCCCACGGGTTTCATTGCTTGCCTCGAGTGCGGCAGCTCTTCTAGCAAATCTACCCGAGCCCTTTTGATAGGTGTCAATGTTCAGCACGAGCTCATGTAGCATTGTCTAGCTACTTTCTGATCCCCCTTTAGAGAAATAACTCCATGAATGGAGGGGAATTTGAGCATCATATGATAAGTAGATAGGACCGCCTCGAACTTACTGAGGCCGGTCTGTCCGATAATGGCTTTGTAAGCCAAGTCGACTTCAACGACAATGAATTCCAGACCCTCCGATCGGTCTTTGGATGGTTCTCCAAGGGTGACTGGGAATAAAATCTTCCCGCATGGAATGACACTTCTCTGGTCGAACGACCAGAGAGTTATATTAGCGATCGGGAGGTCATGAGCATCAGCTCCCAACATTTCAGCAACTTCGCGCTTCATCAAATTGCACGAAGCCCCGGTGTCCACTAAAATCCTGTGGACACGGCGATTCCCGATGATTCCAGTAATGGTAAGGGGATCATCGCATAGATCGATAATCTCTTCCCGATCAGCCATAGTGAAAGTGATATCCTCCCCGAAGGGAAGGGACCGTTCAACTGGATCATATTTAACCAGCGCCACAGATTCGGAGCTCTCAGCGGAGTCTCCGCGCGCGGTTCTCTTTCGGTCTCGAACCGATTCATTTATCCTCAGACCACTGGAGATAACATAAATATCTCCGGCTACTTCTCGGGGTGCCGCCTCATTTTGAGGAGGTTTGGCACCTGTTTCAGCAAGTGGAAGAGCGACTTACTCCTGTCTTCCACCCTCGTTTTGCGAGGCTCTCCCGCCACGGCCCCGCCATCTTCTTCTTCGGCCATAACCACGGTTCTCTCGACCGTGTTGGCCTCTGTCTTGTTCCGGCGGAGGAGACCGTTGGTCCTCCGTCCGATCATTAAAATTTCGGGGTTGTCCCCGATTATCCCTTCCCCGCGGCCTATGACGATCGTCATCTTGATGGCCCTTTCGGGGGGATTCAGCTCGCTTGCCCTTCTGACCATTCCGGTCGGGCTTCTCTTTACTCATTGCCGCTACTGTCTCTTTACTCAAGGTCTGGTGATCGCGATTATGATGTAATTCGCAATACACCCGATTGTCCTCCTGCTTCGGGGGGACATCTTTCTCGCCTACAGCCGCTACTTCTCGCGACTGTTTCTTAGGGTAGGAAACTCTATGATCACATGCGGGCTCAGAATTCCCGCTAGGTTTCCGATAGCCTAGCCCCAACGCTTCATCCACCTTAATATACTTGTTTATTTCCAGTCGCCATGCCTTTTATTATCCTATCCCTGGTAGAAAACTCAAATGGGATTAGAGAATTGTACCCACGGACGGTGCCAAACTGTTGTGGTCCCTTTTTAGGGGTACCAACAGTGTCCGATTCGTTAAGAAACGAACTCGGTTTTGATTTATTTTTTATGGGAGAACGATTAAGAAACTGTAAATAATAACGAGACAAGACAATTTATAGTGGAAACCCCAGGAATTGGAGAGAAAACCACTTGACTAAGAGCGAATTAAGCTATTAGCCTGTTCACTAATCAAAAGATCCATTACAGAATACAGTAAAAGCTTAAATAAGATAACAGGGAATAAGAAAGCAATAAGAACTCCGGCAGGGTAATGGCATATTCTTATGCGTCCAAATGGTCCTCTTTTTCCATCGTTGTGCTCTGTATTTATAGAGTTGATGGCATGTGTAATTCACGCTCTGTAACTACCTCTGACAGGTTTGTTAGAGGTTGTTGTCGCACGATGTAAAATGAGGTCGGGACCTAGGCGTGGTCTGCGTGATCTGGCCCGAGGTGTGATAAACGTGTGAAGGTCCGAAGCGTGGAACGCGTGGGTAACCGTTTGGACCGAACCACGGAGCTAGCTGTTAGAAAACGTTTTATTTCGCCAAGGTTATTTTCGGTCCTATCGCGGAACATCGGGCCATTTTATCTTAAGTATACTACTGGGCTGCACAAGTTCACTTCTACCATATGGATCGACCCAATCGTTATTGAGTCTCATCCATTTGCGGGGTACCCGGTCCTAAAGTTCTCATCAAATATGAAACTTGAAAAAAATTGAAAATATCATTTGAATATATTACAAAAAACACATGAATATTCATATAAGTATTTAAACAATTTTCTTTTTGAGATCAAATAGCAATAATATGTATGTAGTAAAGAAGGGTTAATCCATGGCATGCATCTAATCCACTCTATTCATTCTACCTTGTTCAAATATAAATATTCAATAGAATAAAATACAAACGAATATTAATAATATTCAAATAAAATTATGAACGAACATGAACAAAGAAAGTTTCATTCGAAATGAATAACAACTCTATAAGCGATGAAATTCTTATATATGTAGTAAAGAAGGGCTAATCCATAGCATGCACCTAATCCACTCTATTGATGTTACCTTGTTCAAATATAAATATTCAATCGAATAAAATACGAACGAATATTAATAATATTCAAATAAAATTATGAACGAACACGTACAAAGAAAGTTTCATTCGAATTGAATAACAACTCTATAAGCAAGGAAATTCTTATAAACTTTCATGTGTATATGGAATTTGAGTTGAGTAGTGAATTAAGTAAATATGGTTTGAAAGAAAAGATCCAAGTCACCGTTGGAAGCATCAAATGCAAGCAGCCTCTCCACGGCCTCCTGTGTTTCAGAGAGATGTGAATATTATACAGTAAACAAGAGAATACACAAATATTATACATCAACCTTATACTGTATATCCCGTTCCCGTATTTGCTCATGAGGATTTCTTTCAATATTTTTGTTCTGATCACGTGCTACTAGTATTGATGCAGCTCTCTTTATTACTTCCTCTGGAACTCCTAATCCCATGTATAGGATAGGAATGAACCCAAGTTATATATCATTCTATAATGTTGAGGAAAAAAATATTTGGGAAAGGATATCTCCTTTCTAGTTTTCAATTTCTTCAATAAATAAATAAATAACAAAGGTCTTATTATGGGTGTTCACTAGGAACCAAATATCGAATTATATAATGAAATATTTTTACTAAATCGATATCGAATTATGAAAATCAGTCTAGTATTCGATTTTTAAATTTAAGCTATTTTGATGTTCAATTTCGATTCGGCAAAAGTTTGGTATTCAATAATATAATTAAATGTATTATTATGATTAATTTGTTATTTAATTTCAAAAAATTTGATATTTCAATATATACCAAAACCGAACCAAACAATTCAGTATTTACCGAACTGAACTGACAAAATTCGATTCGATATTAGGTAGCTAATTTTTTTTATTAATTCAGTAATTGAAATTCAGTTTGGTTCGACTTGATATTTAACGAATGAACACTCATAAGGCGGCCTAGATCTTATAATCATGAGTCCTAACTAATATATCCAACAAATATATATACTAGATACCGAAGATAGGTAGGTCGTGCCAATATTTTTAAGGAATTTTCTAACGAACTGAGCTCATTTCTAACTTGTTGAGTTAGAGGGTTAGAAATTTTTCCTAATCCATTGGACCACACGTACAAGTTTTTGGGATTGCCTCATTTCCCGTTGGGCTAACCCCATGCTCACTCCTACGCAGACGGCTCTAGACACATTGTTCAAACCGAAATATGAGATGGGGCTGGTGATGACCTTGTAACAAACTGGTTTCCGTCGAAAAATATTCGAAACTAGACACATTGTTTAAACCGAAATATGATATGGAACCGGTGATGACCTTGGAACAAACTGGGGTGGACTCCTACACAGACGATTCTAGACACATAGTTCAAACCGAAATATCATACGGAACCGGAGATGACCTTAGATCAAACTTGTTTCAGTCTAAAAATATTCGAAAATAGTGGGCCAAACCAGTGCAAACTCCTACACAAACGGTTCGAGACACATTGTTCTAACCGAAATATGATACGGAACCAGTGATGACCTTGGATCAAACTGGCTTCGGTCGAAAGATGCTCGAAAGTACTTGGCCAAACCCGTGCACACTCCTAAACAGGTGGTTCTAGACACATTGTTCAAACCGAAATATCATACGAAACCGGTGATGACCTTGGATCAAACTGGTTTCCGTTGAAAAATATTCGAAAACACTTGGCCAAACCCATGCAAACGCAGAAGGTTCTAGACACATTGTTCAAACCGAAATATGATATGGAACCAGTGATGACCTTGGACCAAACTGGTTTTGGTAAAAAATGTTCGAAAACATGTGATATTTGATGGTATTGTAATATGTGAGATGGGGATACCTGCGAGGAGGGCACAGTGTAAACCTGCAAGAGAAATTGTGGAGATCAATGAAGTTATGAAGAGGATTCTCTCTACTTTAAGATGAAGTTCATTTATTCACCGTAACTAAGGCGTGCATGTCCAGGTACCAATCTGCCAAAGCAAAATAAGGTAAACTAGTCATTTATAAGAAATTAACTTGAAGGAATAAAAATGGTCATAAAACAATAAAAATGAAGGTCATAAAACAGTAATTGAAAGAAGGTAAAACTGGCTGGGCAAAGCATTCAAATATAGAGTAGGTAAAACTCAATTATACGATATGAACTTGAAGGAATAAAAATGGAAAATCGGGCAAAACAACACAATGAGGGCATGAAACTGTGTCTAGATAAGAAATAAATAGTTTTAGGTTTCTCGGTTCAAAAATGTGAACCTGATTTTATGAAGAACAAAAAAAATGAAGGTACCTATATAAAAACACGATATCTTCAGCATCGGTGCGTTCGACGTCGGGGCTTAACACGCTCATTGTGTAACACTTGATCTGAGTTGACTGCATGCAGGTATTAAGTAAAATGAAAGATGAAACATAGTAGAAATTGACATGGGAAGGACACAAACTAACTACCTCCAGCAAATATCCCTTATCAAATATTTCACTTAGGTGAGTAGACAGCATAACCTGTAAAAGTTCTTACTTCCAATCATTAAATTTCATGTTAAAAAGCATGAAATTCGTTTATGAGAAAAGACTGTGTGTCTTGACAGTCTTTACGATGAGTAAATTGGAGAAACTTAATTCGATGTATTGGTATATCGCCATAAGTATGGTTACCTTTGGAGGATTTTCAAATGAGGCAAAATAATTTATGATCCCACCAAGGAGACCAACTCCATCTGCAGTTTTCATACATATCAGCAAATTTAAGCATTAAAGTGGAAATTAAACGTAGTAAGGTTAACTAACCTTCAGAAAGGGTCCCTTTTCCAAATTCATCTACCAAACATAAAGATTGAGAACTTGCATGCCTGAAGTTTGATGCAACAATATTATGAAAAGATAAAACTAAATGATTGGAGAAAAAATTCACAGGTGAAAGAAAAGGCAGTACCTCAACATCATTGCCACTTGCTGAAGATCAATCATGAACGTTGATTGTTCAGCAGTCATGAATGTGCACCCCATTGCACAGAATATCCTATTATCAACATTGTTATAAATATGAAATCTCCGATAATTGCGATAGAACACTGGAAAAGTAATGAAACCTATCGGTCAAGCCTATAGTAGCCGATTCTGCTGGTACAAAACTTCCAATGTGCGAGAGATAAACTATCAATGCGACCTGAAAAATCACTGTAATATAATAAAATGGAATATTCAAAAGAAGTTATTTTAGCCCATGCAATCTCAGGATGAATGAATTTCTGGCATGAAAACAATCAGAATACTTTGAACAGAGCAGTTTTCTAGGATACCTCAAGACATTTATGGTAACTAACGGAGAAGAAGGCTAGTTTTTAAAACTTAAGACCTGCTTTATGTAAATACTTTTCCCAGAGTAATTTGGCCCTGTAATGATGTTGATTCTTCCTGTAGAGGAGAAGCCATGGGCTTGCACAATTAAGGAACAAGATTTTCACTCTAATACTAAACCCTAAACAAGCACACCAGTCCCAACTCACAGTGCACCTTCATCCAAAATCTTGGTATCGTTAGGAATAAATGTATCGACTGTCATTTCCTGCAAAACATGCCTGAAAACAAGAAAAGGATTCCAGATAATATATGATCAAAGAGTCTCAGCATATCGTGTAGCTCTAACCTTCCATTTTTAATATCAAGTGTGCTTTCCAAAGTCAACATGGGTCTGACATAATTGTTTTGATGGGCAATCAATGCTAATGACAATAAGCTAGATGACAAATCACATTGTCAGAGAGCTAAATATAGAAAGGTAACTATGAGAGATGGGAGGTGAATATCGGTTACCAATCAAGTTCAGCCACATAGGAAACGGCTTTGAGTAAAGGAAGGGAGTAATCAAGAATATGCATGACAAGATCTCTGGTTATTGCTCTCTCCATGTCTAAAAATGGCAGCACAATGTAAAAAGGAAATAATAAATATTTAAGACACATTGAATAGAGAACTAATTACTGCAACTTACCCAAGATTTTATGATATACATCACCAAGAAGGTTATCCAGCTCCCTTGTTTTTGCAGTCCGATAAAAGAATTTCTTTGAGTTATTATCTTCATCTGAGAACTAGAGATTAAATCTTAATGGGGTGCCTATCTTCAATACAAAATAAAATAAAAAATTTATATACTACCGACTTACAACAAATTCAAAATCCTGAAGTTTCTCTATAACAATATCAGCAAGTTTCTCTTCAAAAATGCACATCAAGTAGCCTGCATCAGATATAAAGATCAAAATATTGTACAGGTTGAGGAAAATCAGATTAATGAGCCCATATGGAACATCGACCTTTCCAATATTACAATGAATCGTTCTCTAATAAGAATGAATACTTTGATTGGGGTATAAAAATTTGGGGATCACCAAGTGTTTCATCCTGATAAGCAAAAAAATTGAAGAGAAAACCTACCAACTTGATGAATGTACACAATACAAGGAACAGCTTTGTTATGTGACATGTGTGGCAAGCGTGCAAGTTCCAAAGATGAGACCTGTAAGAGCAGGAAATCTCCGTGTCTCTTAATTATGAAAATTTCAATTAAAGAAAAAGCCAAAAATAAGCACGGGACCTCTTCCAGAAATTCTGGCAATTCCTCATATATTTGCCTCAACTCGTCCAACTGCATGCAAGAAAACATTCTTAACCCTGTTTACTATAAAGAAACAAAAACTTTCAAGCGAATGATTATTACACCTCTCCACAGAAACCATCTTTAACTAGTGTCTCGTATCCCTTGTCCTTACTTCTATTAACATCAATAACGCCAATTATCTTCAAAAGGGGTAAAAAATTTAAATATAATAAAACCTGAAAAAACAGTACTTTGCAAGTGACGGCACATCATTATAAATCTAGACACAATAATGTCATGAATAGTTTATGTATAAGAACAGGATTTATGGTGCTTGTCATGGCTTCAATTTCAATTAAAAAAATACAGCAATTCCAAATGTGAACTTTAATAGCATTACGCTACAAATAAAGTGAAACAAAAGGCTAATATGTACTACGGAAATAGATGTTCAGCATTTGTAGACAATAAAATAAGGTGTATAGGACTGACCAACTCATATACATATGCGAGGTCTGTGGAGATATAAAGGCCCGCCTGAAATTTTCTCAAGTGATGGAATAAATCAACAAAAAATTGCAAACTGTATTTTAGTGATACTAGAAGGTGTACCTTCTCAATGACCTCCACATCTAAATGCTTCAGCTGCTCTTTAAGTGTTCCAGAAAATCCTACTTCCAGTATCTTGTTTATGTGCAGAATAGCACACATGCTCTGCAAAAGAAAGCACCTTGACAGTACGCTACCTTACATACACCTTGGTACGTTATTTCCATGCAAAAGGTTAATATCATACCTTTAGGAAAGAAACCCAGTCGCTTGTCGTGCAAACTGAACTTGGAGAATTGATTTTCTTTGTCAAATATAAAAAAAGTAAGTAAAACATGGATTTTTTAAAAATAAAATAAAAAAAAAGAAACAGAAAATTCAAACACAAGATAGAAGACAAAGAACATTAGGGAATTATAGACAGAGTAGAAGGTACACCTTGAGGATGTGAAGAATATCTTTCACATTTTTTAGTGTTTGACGTAAAGAAACTGAGAGCTCTTCAGCATAAAGAAAGAAAGTTATCTAGAAATGTTTAGAATAATAATTCATTAACAGATGCCAAGATATTCACTATTCAAATCAATTTAAATCAAAAGCAAATTAAATCATGGAGCATAATTATAAGAAAAAGGATACAGCATTGAGACGATTATTCAACTTCTCAAGGTCAAGAATGGGCCTAAGGAACCAGTTCCTATATATATGGCAAGATTTGTGTAGTGATCTGACAGCATGTACACACTGTAATATATCCTTCGCAATATTACCTTAACAAGCGTCTTCCCATTGGTGTTACGCACTGAAATAAAAAAATAAAGGTAAGTTCCACAATATTTTTTCAGTGCCCAAAAAAATTATAATAAGTGCATCCTTAAGATAGAAGACCTTATTCATCATTCCAAACACAGAGAACCTACAATCAGAAAATTAAACAGCATTAATCTGAAACAAGTATTCAGAACAATCATGCGGCGTTATTCACAAAATTTTGCAAACATGGTTTAGAAATTAACATAAACAGAAGATCTCAATATAGAATTACCCTTCTTTTGATCTACCAATTCCCATGTGACTAGGATGCTTGTCAGTTTGGAATATTTGTAATGCTTCATGGGATGCTGAATCAACTTTGAGGAAGTTGTTCCTTTGTTTTTTGTCAAGGTTCTCATTCAAACATTTGATCAGTTTTCCAGCAGCAAAATTGATGGACAAATTGACAAGAGCAAAAATATGGAAGTATCACTGAATATGTTGGGAAAAACCAAAGATACAGTGGAACTTCAGAAAGTGCATTGATTGCAATTGATGTGCCTCTGCTTTCCTTCTGTTCAAAACCATCTATAATCCTCTCATTCTCTAATATGGCGAGAAGCC
The DNA here is from genome assembly GCA_009725065.1 of Utricularia reniformis. Lineage (NCBI taxonomy): Eukaryota > Viridiplantae > Streptophyta > Magnoliopsida > Lamiales > Lentibulariaceae > Utricularia > Utricularia reniformis. The sequence goes on from RWGZ01000965.1 coordinate 186,097, forward strand.
CCCCAGTGGCACGTACTTGGACGTCGCTTCTAATATCCATCATCGAACTAAGCTAAAAATAAAATTCAAGATAATAGCATAAGTTACAATTTCTATTTTGAAGGCACACCCATTTTTCACCTTAAAATTTCAAGAAACGAAAGAATTTTCAATACAAACAACAATTTCTATAAGGTAAAATACTTTGAATTCCTGCCATCCTGTTTTACATTTTTTTCTGTATCAGGATAATTCTGTAAAGTAAATATAAAATATCACTGGCCACACAAGTTCACAAAGGTTTAGTGTTTTATAACAAAATTTGCCAACTTCAGAAAAATGAACCTAAAACCCAATAAAACACCATGTGTATACAAGCTCGAGATAACCAACTTACAATAGCAATCCTATCTTTGGCATTCAAGTCTTCATCCATCCCTGTAACTTGTAGGTACATTAATCTGTTTTATCCAGAAAAAAGAGGAATATGACCAATGTTTTCCATTAAAATAGAACCAAGTCCTTGGATAGAGACCTCAAGCCATAAAATGTTTGGAATTTTTTTTTTTAAGTAATGAACCCAGGGTTTGTAAAGGTACAGGCATTCACCTGTGCCATGCTTGCTCGTAGCTGAATATTGAGCTTTTTATCAGCTTTACGGTTGGAGCAGAAGCAATCCCATCTATTTAACTCATGGGAAAAAGAGAAAATAAGAAAGTGGAAGTATCGGATGAATTGAACAAGATATGATGTGTACCATTGTTCTGTAAAGCTGCAAACAGAGGCTGGTCGGTCTTAGTGCTAGTATAGATGACGCTTGGCTGCGCTTGGTATTTAACTGCACAAGCAGTAAAGAAGTATGCTCTAAGCAAATAGTATAAAAAACAGCCATAAAAATTAGAAGATTTTGTTTCCCATACCCATCTGAACCAAGGGGAAATCCTCGTTTTCATCCTCCCAAAACTCCAGAACATGGACCTGAGAAATACTGGAATCATAATAAGCGACTCCCACTCTGCAAAATCGCATTCCCGTCAAAACGAAACACTTATTATAGAAACTCTTATTTAAGTATTCAAATGAAACACAGATTACCTCCGGCCATGCATGATGCATGCCATATACACCTGTAACATCAAATACAAAAACATTATCTAAAAACAGCCGCATAACCGCAAAAATGAAGATACTAGAAGGGTGAGGGACAAATTTAACACAATAAGTGAAAATCGCAGTCACAACTGATAGATATTATTCCTTTCTATCATAATTGATCAAAACAGATAATATTCAACTTAATTCATTCCAAACCCTAACAAATCGCTACTATTACATTTCAAAACACGGCTCGATAATCAAAATCATGCAATCATCGCGAGAAAAAAGGCGAAATGTAGATCGAAAGAAAACACTCTGAATATACAACGCGAAAGTCCAGAGCCAGAAGAACTTAAAAGAGAATTGAAAGTATACCTGAGGTTGAGCATCCGTTTCCTCGACTTCTTCCATCGCCGATTAATATCTAGATTAGAGATGGATTTTAAGGAAAACGTGAGAAAGAGCCGTTATACATTCGGTAGTCCAGACGCGCGGCGAGCTATATTCACATCCGTTTGAAAAAAGTGTGTTTTATTCTACTTGGAAAATGATCAAATACCATACTTTTTCATCTAATTTTATTTAGTTAATAGTAAAAATAATGAAAATATAAAAAAATTAGAATTTAACATTGGTACTTACATTTTTACCCATTGAAGATATTTAAATATATGCCATTTTAGCGGATTTACAAGTATCTCTCTCGTTTATTTTTAAAATTAATACTTTTTTACATAATAATAATAATACATTTTGATATATTATAAGTATACTAATCGATAAACCACTATATATAACAACTCAAACGAATGATATGTGATAATATAACTTCTTTACAACATTTTAATTACATTGACTACTGGCATTTGACAATACGTCTCAATAGCTTACCCAATTGTAATTATGATTAAGGACCACAATTAGCATCATGTAGAAATTTAAATAAAATAATATTTAACATTCATTTAAATAATAATTTTCATAAAAGTGTATTCTCATATACATAATATTGTACTTTGGATTATATTAGTTCAAATAACCAACGAAGTCATACCAATTGATAACGCTCGTACCCATCACAACTGGTATGAACAATTTCTTTGATATATCATTAGTATATCGATGATATATCGGAATATCAATATACCGGACTATCGATCACAACTTATATTTACCGATAGGACTTCCATGCCAATAACACACATGTAATTCAAATAATTTAACTTGTATAGCTATATAATTTCTAATAGACCATTAATCCTATTGCCCATTCATAATGAACTCATTTCAACAAGTGTTTTCAAGTATGCTTTGTTAGTTGAGCCCGAATTTTCACCAAGTCATCGTGCCATTTTTGAATCGATAGCAAATTGTTATTGAAATATTATTAATTTAATTATTTTAAACCGAACCGACCCCATACGAACTTGGTTGGATTTAAAAATATTGGTTTAATTATCATACTTAATCTCTTATAATTTATCATCTATAGTTAATGTTGGATTTATCTAAGATACTCAGTACACTCGTGACCCGATAGGTCAAACAAAAACATTCATATCACGAAACATATATAATGAAGTGTTAAATCTCCTCTTATATCATTTAATCTTTTTTGATTAAATTTGAAAAATATTAAATGAGTTTTTATTATAAATCGAGAAAATTGCGCTCTTACTATTAAAAGTTTGATAATTTTGATTTCTGAAATTTTATATATAGGGTTTGTTTGTAACTCCAATTAAAAGTGCGGTGAGGTGCGATACGATCTCAAGATCGTGATTTTTGTATGGTACGCAAAACATAAGTTTAATTGCGATGTGATAATCGTTAAAAAATCACGATTTCACCACAGCTATTAAAACCAGCTGTGGTCTTATCGTGATTTTGGAAAAGACAAATTTACCCTTACTTTTAATAATTATAATATTATTATACTTATTATTATTTATATATGAGGGTATATTAGTATTTTTACATAAATCACGATCATAATATCACAATTTTACCAAACATATTTAAAATTTTACGATCATAATATCGCACCACATCTCACCACACCTCACCACACCGCAATTTTGAAAAGCTAAACCAAATAAACCCATTATTTTCACTCATCAGTTTTTTATTTGTTTTCCACTATTTGTTCACAAAATTTACAAAATCCGTAAATTTGATTTTTTGTGAAGGACTTCATTTCGAAAATTGAAAATATTGTAGATTAATTTGTCACCTACACTAAAATTTGAGTATTTGTTTTTTTAAAATTATAGAAAGTACTAGTGAATATTTTATATATCAAATTAATTAAAATATCGAACCCAATTATACCCCTTCCCAGGTGCAAAAATGTACATTTGATCGGTACGCCAAATATTCGCTTGGGTGTCCTTAAATGTAATTTTTTGCTAAAAATGTTGTAGGCTTGTATTATTGATAAGATAAGAATGTGACAGACAATCCCCTTCAAGGGCGTTAATTGTTTTAAGACTTTTCTTCTAAAGTCAGCAAATAATGGGTTTGTCTGGTACTCAAATTAAAACTGCGGTGAGGTGCGATACGATGTTCAGATTGTGAATTTCTTATGTTACACAAAACATAAACTTAATTGCAATGTGATAATCGTTAAAAAATCACGATATCATCACAGCTGTTAAAACTAGCTGTTGCATCATCATGATTTTGGAAAAGACTAATTTATCCTTAATTCTATTAATTATAATATAATTATATTTATTATTTTATATATATAAGGGTATATTAGTATTTTTACGTAAATCGCGATCATAATATCAAACTTTTCCCAAACATATTTAAAAATTCACGATTATCATATCTCACCACACCTCACCGCACCTCACCACATCTCACCATACCACAATTTTAAAAAGTTATACCAAACAAACTCAATAAAAACTGTACATTTATTATTTATTTATAGAAAAAGGGAAATAAAATTTTGTTTTCCTTTTTTTAGATAAAATTTGATTTGATTCAATTCAATTAATCTAATCTAAGCTTAATTAATTTATTGAAGACATATTTTATCGAAACATAATTTGATCTCTGATTAATATTAATATTAATATAAATATATGTTGTCATAATATAACGATATTGAGGGATTTTAATTTCGTACCAACAGACGACTGTTGGTACCCCCTAAAAAGGGACCATAACATGGACGATACATCATATGGAAGACGTTAGTCAATAATCTAGTGACGTGTTGACGTGTTATTCTTTCCCGAGTTTGAAGCATGGTTTTAAATTTTGCCGAAATTTTGGCCATCGATAAATTTCGGTCGAGACCGAAAGACAATTCATTTTGTCTGATATTTTGCGATTGGATTGAGTTTTTGTTAATTAAGTTTATTTTTTATTTAGTGTTAAAATTTATAAAATTGAATATATCAGTTTCTAAAGGGCGACGCGCAAATTTGGTTATCGTAGTTTCTTATTTTGGCAATTTTGGTCCTCCTATTTTGACAATTGTGGCAGATTAAGTCCATTAACTTTATTTGTGGCAAAATTAGTCATTCTACTTTGCCACATTTGGCAAATTAGGTCCTCTATGATTTTTGTATATGCAAATTTGTCCCCGAAGTTTGTAATTTTTCATTTTTCATTTTTATATAATACAGAGACTAATTTTGCCACTACGATCAAACTACATGGACCAGTTTTGTTCGATTTCATTTGGAGAACTAAATATGAAATTTGAGAACCGATTTTTCCAAATGTTCCAAAATAGAATGACTAATTTTGCCAAATATCCAAAATTCAATGACTGAAAATGCCAAAATAAACTTGGATGACTAAATTTGCTAAAATGATCAAACTACGATAACTAAAGACGTCATTTTCTCGTTTCTAAATTTAAAGGTTTTGAATAATAATATTTTAAATATCGAATTTAATTTTATAAGGTGTATTGATTTAAAATAATCAATTTTATTTTTTATATATTTTATATTTCAATTAAAAATAAATAATGATGAATAATGTTTAGTATATTCAAAAATCATTTAACTCATAAATTTGATATTAAATAGTGTGATCGAAAACTTCATCAAAATTTCGATCGTTTTAACGAAATTTCATTTCGGATCTAGTTTGAAATTTATCTGAAATTAAAACATTGGTTTAAAGGAGAACAACTCATATTGCATTGAGTGCAATTTTTTTTATATTGGTCAGAAATTTCATTCCAAAATAGTTGTATACTTTCTAGTAAGATTTTATTATTATTTTTCGTATCGGATCCAAAAACTCATAAAATCCGAAATCCAAACTTGTATACCAAAAATTATGAGTGTTTAACACTCATATTATTCTTTAATATGGCTATTGATTTTTTTCCAATTTTTGGATTTTCATGTTAACATATTTGATTTCTTTGTTTTTTATGATTGTTTGTATTAAATTCTCATAAAAAAATAATTTTAATATTGTTTTAAATAAATTCATTTTTACCTCATAAATAATTAAATATTACCTTTCACATGCACATTGATCTTATGGATGGAAAATGGCGCTAATCATCATGCCAACGGTTAGGTTAATATATTCATAGTTATAGTTATCATAGTTATAGTTAGATGTTTATTTATTCATTTAATATGGAATAAATTAATATATAATAATAATAATATATTAATGATTTATTTCGATTGTTTTTATAGTGATAGAATTGACACCGATTGAAACAGTCTATAAATTGAAAAGCCTTTTTTAATATTAAGTTTAATTCAATATTTTCATACTATTGGTATACCTAATAATTTAAATCGATATCATTCGATACTAGATTTTAAAATCGGATTTCGGGTATTTTGGGATTCGATACTAAAAAAAATAATTAAATTTTTTTAATGTATGTAAAAAAATTTGGTATCGACGGTATACCAGTATGGAATTCCATGGTGGTATGAAAAAATTGGTTTAATCTAGTCTAATGATTAGATTATGATGGATATATGGTTATGAAAATATTGGTCTAATCACGAATATTATTTGAAATTGTAAATATTTAATAAAAAAATATTTTTATTTCTCTGTATAATTTAGAAATTTTACATCATGAATTAAATTTAATCTCATGTATAGTCTGAAACAAGACTAAGTGCTTCAACCAAGGTGTCTCGAAACCTTGTAAGATTCATTCTTATATTCTGAAGATCAAGAAAAACCGACCGGGCCGCCCGGTAACCGCCTTTGCGGTAAACGGAGCCGGGATCGGTGATGACGGTGTGGTTCCGGCCGTAAAGTTTCACCAGAGAACTCTCCTCCGGTTCTATTTTGTATCTCAAATAGTGAACTTTCATGGCTCGTGCAGTGTCGCCGTAGTAAGTATTTGAGGCCCATTCTGTACCCAGAAGCTCAATTTGAACCATGACGGCGCCGTCGGGGAGAAATATCTCGTTAGTTAGTCCGGCGCCGTGAGGACCCATCAGAACTTTACATGAATTTATTAGCTGTGCGAATTTTGTCAAATTTGACATGATTTTTGACCTTTTGATTACTAGAACTTCGAATCCGATTTGTTTGATTGTTGAAATTAGAGCTTCTTCATTGAGGAATCGTCTTGTGTTTGATCTGGAAAGAAGCATTAATCTGGGTTTTTGAATTTGAGAAATATGGCTGAATTTCAGATCATAAGCTCGCCGGAGAAGTTGCCGGAATTCAGACATTGAAGATCCTTTTGGGATCTCGTTAGGGTTTAATGCTAAGTTGTCGTGGTATTTTAACCCTGTAACCGCTGCCGGAAAACAGTGAATACTCTGGTTTTCCGATGGGTTCATCACTTTGAATTCTGAAAGTTGAGAGATGATCCTGCCGTACTTTGCGACAAACGACGGTTTATAGTCTTCGAGAATGAACTGAACCTGGGATTTAAAACTCCGGGCGGTGATGAATAAAGGAATTATAATTTCGCTCATTTCATGGAAGACGTTACCGGTGCTGCCGGAGGAGAATATCACGGCGACGACACGGTGATGGAATTCGCATAACTCCGGCGGCGGTTCTGTTAAATTACTGATATGAACTATACTCACCGGTCTTATATCCTTGAGTGGCTCCTCCTGTTTTGCGTAAGGACGGACCACCGTATCGTTACCGGAGAAATCACCGGATTTGATGAAAACCGTCATGTTCTTGGTGTTAATCATCACCGGAATCTTCGATACACAGACGACGGAATGAATAGCTCTGTCACAACCAAAACCTCTACGATCAAAATTTCTCCGATCATCGCCTGTTCAAATTAAAAAAAACCCAACTCATCAATCAAAAAACACAGAATCTTTCATCAATAACAATAACCCAAACAAGACCTCTAAAGAATCTCCTCAACTGATCACCGATATCCACCTCCGCCGCTTCTCCGCCGCCAACCCCTGTTTCCGGCGAGGAAATATACTCAGCCCCTGCAATTTTCACGAGTAAAACACAGAGAAAATAGATAACTCCGATAACCCCAGAAACTAAAAACATGATTTACATGGATAGAACGGCGCTCCATCTCCGATCAAAAAATCAACGCCTATGTAGAGAACCGGCAAAGCGATTAACAAAATTAAAGGAGTTGAGCTGAAGATGAGCCTCTTGGGATCTTTCTCCATGGCGAAAAGATGATTCTTCATTAAACAGCGTCGATTGGGCAAAACTGGAGAAATATCTCAGGTTGAAGCTCTTTATTTCAACTTGAAATTTCTTCTTCTTCTTCTTCAGTTCTTCAACCATTTCTTACTATATTTTAGTGAATAATTTAACTTTATCACTTGCCTTTTAAAGTAGGCAAAGCATTTTAATCAATGGGTTTGTTTGATACCCCGATTAAAACAGCGGTGATATGCGGTGAGATGTTGAAATCGTGATTTTTTTAATGTGCACAAAACATAAGGTTAATTGCGATGTGATAATCGTTAAAAAAACACGATATCATCACACTTGTTAAAACCAGCTGTGGCCTCATCGTGATATTGGAAAAAACTCATTTACCCTTATTTTTATTAATTATAATATAATTATATTTATTATATATATACATATAAGAGTATATTAGTATTTTTACATAAATCACGATCATAATATCGCAATTTTACCAAACATACTTAAATATTCACGATCATCATATCTCACCACACCTCACCACACCTCAGCATACCGCAATTTTAAAAAAGCTGAACCAAACAANAAAACATGATTTACATGGATAGAACGGCGCTCCATCTCCGATCAAAAAATCAACGCCTATGTAGAGAACCGGCAAAGCGATTAACAAAATTAAAGGAGTTGAGCTGAAGATGAGCCTCTTGGGATCTTTCTCCATGGCGAAAAGATGATTCTTCATTAAACAGCGTCGATTGGGCAAAACTGGAGAAATATCTCAGGTTGAAGCTCTTTATTTCAACTTGAAATTTCTTCTTCCGTTCTTCAACCATTTCTTACTATTTTTTAGTGAATAATTTAACTTTATCACTTGCCTTTTAAAGTAGGCAAAGCATTTTAATCAATAATTCAAATAAATTCCGATTATTAAGTTAGAACATAGAATGTGAATCAATCTTTTTAAAATATATCATAATTCGAACAATTTGAGATTTAGAAGTCTTTGCCATTAAACAATTTATAATATACAAAATAAATAAATATATATTATATAATAATAAGTTACTTCTTATTTTCTTCCGTTGATTAAAAATGTGGTGGATGTCCTGAGATATACAAATCATAATTTTTTTAACGTATGCAAAACAAATGCGAATTTGCTATATGTTCATCGATCAAAAATCACGATTTTATCGCATCTCGTAAACCAATTATAGTATTATCGGGATTTAAGAAATAATTTACTTTTACTTATAATAATATAAAATAATTATATATATATATATATATATTAATGTTTTTACATAAATCATTATCATCATAATATAATTTAACAAACATCTTTAAAAATTCACAATTATTATATTTCATCACAACTCAACATATCTCAACGTATCCCACCATATCTTAAATTTAAAAAGTTGAACCAAGCAAACCAATTGTATGAAAATTTTAAAAATAATATTTAATTATATTTAAATTTGGTTAAATACTTAAATTTTCAAGTTATAAAAATTAGTAGTAAGTTTGTGCTAGTCCAATTCAAACCCAGTCTATTCGCGTGTATCCCCTAATGAAATGTGATTTTCACATGGTTTTTCCGATATTTAAAATAATGTCTTAATTATCGATACATGTAAAGTCTATAAATTTTATATTTAATATCCGAAGTTTCAAAACATTTTAAGAATAAATTTCGTGTGAATAATAGTGATTTTCCATAAGCAATTTTGATAATTTATGTGTTACTTTTGAATTTTTCAAAATTTGAAAACAAATTTATACATTTTTAGGTTAATGAGTCAAATATAAGTGATATATTTAAAACATTAACAAACATTAGAGATAAACATGAACGATGGGTCAAATACATGATTATAGAACTTATAGTCTATGCACTTTACAACTTAAAATTTTAAGGGTTAATATAATAATAACTTTACGTGTTTTTTTTCAATTTTCAAAATATGTAAACACCACATTTACACTATTTTAAAATTGAATGAGATTATGTAAACAACATTCTATAATTATTAAGAAAATGACGTCTTTGGTCCTCGTAGTTTCATCATTTTGACAAATTTAATCATCTAAGTTTATTTTGAGCATTTTCAGTCCCCAAAATTTGAACATTTGGCAAAATCGATCTTCATAGTATGTAACATTTCTCAAAATCGGTCCTTAAAGTTCATATTTAGTCCCCCAAATTAAATCGAACAAAACCGGTCCTCTTAATTTACACGCAGTGACGAAATTGGTACTCGTAGTTTTTACAAATTGGCAATTTTAGAGATTAAATACTCTATTTTCTCATTAAATATTAGAGATAATGAGAAAACATGATATAAAATAATAATAATTAATAAAATGGAGAGGAGACTTGAGAACTCTAAGTTGCAGTGTGCACGGCAATGAAAAGTTGAAAACACAATAACCCTAGGTTTAATTAATAATCTAACCCTATTTATATTTTGATTAATTAATTTCTAATCCTAATAAATTACTAAAATAATACTATCTAATTACAAAGTCAAAGTGATTAATGGTACCCTGGTAGGTTCTGTAATACTGAATTTTTTATGTTCACTTTCGGTATATACTAAAAATATTGATTATTCCAAAAAATAAAAATAATGCAAATAACACTATAAGACACTTGATCTTAGTTTTAATTTGGCTTTCGACGTTATGTTCTATTTGTTTATTTTTTCACACTTACCCATGTCCGATCGAGTCGAAGATACATGACACATGACATAAATTGATGTTGTTTTTATTTTTGTTCCATAATTCAATATGTTCTTCGTATGAGAAGTGACTTACGTGCTTTTACGATTTTATTATGTATTTGATCTATTTGTGTATTATTCGTACAAACGATGATAGACCAGAAGTGATTGCTTTTTGGGAGACGTTGTAATCGATCAGTGATACTCATTTTTTATGAAGTTAAATCATCTTATATAATAAATTGATAAAATATTTGTAGTTTTAGAGTTTGAGTATATAATTCTCAACAATTTTTAAAATTTATTTATATATTTTGTCTTTATTTAATATTATTTTATTTAAAAATTCTAGTCACATTATACCAAATCGATCTACCGAATCGGCGCCACATAGCTATGTGGTACCTTGTTTTCCCCGCTTTGGGATTTTTCACTTAATCGGCGCCTTGTTATATTTTCTTTTTTCGTTTTATCATATCGACAAAGTTTAATTATGTATTCGAGACCCGTGTGACTTAAGATACCCATAAAAGAGGACTACGAGAGTTAAACCTTCAAAATTCGAGTGATATATATGGTTTTTGATGAAATGACTATCGTAATCATGGTCATCATTTAAAAATTTATATGGACAATATTATTTTAATAAAAATAATTATTTTAATATTTATATATATTATTATTACAAATCTTTGTAAACCATATTAATTAATAAATGGACAATAAATCAAAAACAATTTTATATATGCTATTAACCAATGAAAAAAGATTGCACAATAAACAATTTGACTGTCCACAATTATTAAATGGTGATTGATTTTTATATGAATGACATAATTGAAATTTCTCTAATTTTGATGAATTTCATATATAATTTTAATATTGTTTTCGTACCAATGAACCCTCGATTAATACTAAACAAAGTATTTTTAAAGGGTATGGTGTAAATAACATATCTTACAAGTTACAAAATTGCAAGTATGATACACTATTTGAATAAAAATATAAATTTTTAGCTCTCTAATTTTAATTAAATACACTTATGACACATCAAGTTACCAATATTATTGGTCATTTACCTTTTAATATTTTATATTATTTTAGACAATTCTCGAATTTCAATCGTCAATTGTATAATTTTTCAAACTATAAGGTTATTATTTGTGTACTTTATGAATTTTGATGGACAATTATGATAACGGAAAAACGTTTATCAACTTAATAGAAAACCGAGACAGTGTCAAGGTTTAAAACAAACAATATTAATAATTTTAAGTGTCATTCTTGCAATTCGTAAGTTTAGAGCATAACATTTACATCCCACTACTTATGCAATTTCTCATTTTAGAAGTATATATAATTGTTAATTTAAAAATAAATAAAGGGAATCATAACCATTATATATTTTTATTATAATAATATATATACGGACAATGACATTTTTGTTTGCTTGAAAACCGTCACACTAGGGACAACTGTTATATTCTTAATAATAATAATTATTATTATTATTAAAATAAAAAATAGTTAATAGTTATATAATTAAAACATAGAGTGATGTAATTATTGCAGAAAAAATGGCTAGTTTGATCTCCATAGTTTGGTGATTTTGATAAATTTGGTCCTCAAACTTTTATTTGGCATTTATAGTCCCCATATTTTGAAATTTTTTACAAATTTGGTCCCCATGTGGCAAAACTAGTCCACAAAATTTTAGGATCAATTTCGCCACATATATGAAACTTTGAGGACTAGATTTGCCAAAAGTTACAAAATATGAGGACTAATTTTGCCAAAAATACAAAGTTTGAGGATTTGTTTTGCTTCCACAAAACTTTGAGAACTAAATTTGTCAAAATGAAGAAAGTTTAAGGACTAAATTTGTCAAATCATACAAACTTTGAGGACCTTAAATGCATTCGCCCAATTATTGCATGTGATTTATTACTGCTAAGTTAATTATTGTATGAAAATATAATATATTTTATTGAATTATAAGATGTAGTTGGAAATGAATAATGAAGTGTTTAATTGAGTTATTTGCATTATTCACTTCTAATATATAAAAGTAAAATAAGTCATAATCTATATTCACATAGATGTTATAGTTAGTACGGAATGGAGATTCATTGTAATTTGTAACATAAAAACAAAATAAAAAAGACGATTAGATATCGTTTGGTTGGAATGAAATTATTGTGGTCGATGTTCGTGTGCCAACTTGATTATTACATGTGAAGAATATTAATCTCGTAAGATTAAATTTATTATTAAAGACTCTTGATAATTGATCTGTCTGTCGTAATAAAATATGATTTTTATGTGAAAAATCCGAGAACCGCAAGTAAAACTAATAGGGTACCAAATTGGGAAAATTCTACTAAATAGTATGAATATAAAAAAACAAAATTTCCATTGTTGAGAATTAATTGTTCCTAATGTAATTTTTTGCAAAAACTAATCTCTAAAATATTATTTTGTATGATATAATTAATCTAAAAAATTTTTAAATTTTGACAATTGAATTGCTCGTTCAAAATCAAAATTAGAAGACCAATTTTACCAATTTGAGAATATGATTTGTAGAAATAAATTTATCAAAACCTTAAAGTTATAGCGTGATAAAAAACATTAATTAAATATATCAAAGTTAAACAAAAACAAAATTTAACCTAAATCAACACATTTTCCTACAATCAAAGTGGCTAAGTTAGAAGGTAGAAATATTCCCTTTTAATTGTAAGATATTATTAAATTTAAATTAGATCGTATTTTATGATATTTTACGTTTCACTAATAATAAAACTTAGATCATAATCTATATCGTGCAATTGTAACAAATCCTTATATAATCGAGCGATTATTTGTCCTAGTGTAAATTTTGGATACAAAGCAACGTGCGATGGAGGTAACTTAAGAAAGACACACTATGAAGTAATTGTGACAAGATTCCCACGTGGTCAATTTTATCCCGACAAATATATCACTAATAAAATTAATTCTTAGTAATTAAAAGTAATTATAGTTTAATAATTTACAAAATAATAATGTCTTTTAATCCATATATTATTATCAATTCAGCTGTATTCTATTTGAGCTGCATGAATTTGATTTATTATTGTTCATGCACACATAGACTAGTTGTTATATATGTGAATTCAAATAAATTATTTAATCATTATATTATTGGATCAAAGAAGAAAATCACATTAATGAAACAAAAATTTAATATTAATTGTAAAACAATTGTTTGAAATTAGAATTATATATCAATGATATCAAATAATTGATAATTGATTATAATATTATCAAAATAACATTATATTTATTTGACATTTGTTTTTAAATGGACGAGGCACAAATTTGGTTCTCGTAGTTTCCTATTTTGACAATTTTGGTCATTCTATTTTAATAATTGTGGCAGATTAAATCCCTTAACTTTATTTGTGGCAAAATTAATCCTCATACTTTACCACATTTGGCAAATTAGGTCCTCCAAGTTTTATGTTTATGACAAATTTGGTTCCGAAATTTGTAATTTGTAATTTTTCATTTTTATATAATACGGAGACTAATTTTGCCATTACGATCAAACTACATGGACCGGTTTTGTTCGATTTCATTTGGAGAACTAAATATGAAATTTGAGGGCCGATTTTGCCAAATGTTCCAAAATAGGAGGACCGATTTTGCCAAATATCCAAAATTCGAGAACTGAAAATGTCAAAATAAACTTGGAGGACTAAATTTGTCAAAATGATCAAACTACGAGAACAAAAAACGCCATTTTCCTCGTTTTTAAATTCTGGATTACAAAAAAACCATCTTCCATATACTCATCCAGATATCATTATATATTTGTTTTTTGTTGAAGAAATACCTAAAAGAAATAAAATATTTTAGTATAAAATTGAAATGATATAAATAATACTATAAATTTATTATTATTTAATTCATTTGAATCAATTTGATAACATTCTATTTAAAATCAACCCAATTCATCTGGGTTGATCGCCATCTCCGGCCCATTAGGTCATCCTCAACCATGTCCGTCCAAAAACTTATTCTCTCATCCACATCAACTTTCTCTCCGTACACATCATTATTCTTTAATTTTATAAATAACGTTCATCTCATTCCTACAACAATATTCGGACACTTGTAATTTTTAAATATTATTTTTTTACACATCAAATACCTTATAATCATAATATTATCGATAAAATCATTATATAAGTATATTATAAACATTTATATTTTATAATTATTTTAAAATTAATTTTTAATATTTTTTTTTAATAAAAATAGAGAAAAGAGAGTGTCTTGACCGGGACACTCTCTTTCCTCGGTTGGACAAAATGAATGTCATCTTTGCTGCCTAGTCACATTAGACAACCAAGGATAATGATGGTTTTAGGCAAGAAGACTGATGGTTTGCATTTTGCAGGTTCTTTTAAAATCAAGAAAAATTATTTAATTATAATTTTTAAAAAAAAAATTAAATTAATAATATTTAAATAACAATTGGATACCAGTTAAATAACGATTCCATGATCCAATAAAATCTAATTCAATGAACATTGTTTGATACTTGTGTGCCTTCTTTGTGCCAAAATGGTATTCAATTCGTTTGTCCAAACCCGAACCAGAATCAATTAAACAAATCTATTAATTTAATTTAATTTAATTTCATTTGGATTTTCTTGTTCATATTTAGATTTTTGTAGGCAAAAAGAAAATCAAATTGAGAAAATTAATTTCAAAATCTCATCAATCGAATTAAGGAAATTACTAATAGGGTAATTTAATGTTGCTATGATTTCTCACATGTATATAAATGTGATATTGTGTCACAATATAATATTTTTAATATTCATTTGCGGCGGAGGGCGGCGATGATGTCCCCGGAGATATCGCCGGAAATCCGAAAGAAAAAAAGGAGCCTCAAATGTGTATGTGGAATTTTATTTCTATTGGGCCTGGGTATTGCATTATTATTATTGGGCCTAACGGTATTCAGGCCCAAAGACCCAATAACAACCGTCAACTCCGTTACTCTAACAAATCTCGATTTCTCCGTCGATATTTTCCATCTCCGAGTCCGTTTCAACATCAGTCTCGACACCGTAATCACCGTAGAGAATCCGAACAGAATTGGATTCAAATATTCCGATAGCGTCGCGTACCTTGTTTATAGAGAATCATATATCGGAGAAGTTCCGATACCCGGCGGAGAGATCGGCGGAAGAGATCACCACACTTGGGATTTGAAATTAGTGTTGATGGCTGATCGGATCCTCTCGGATCCACATTTCTACGCCGATGCTATCACCGGAACGACGCGGTTCCAGACTCTTGTGAGGCTTCCAGGTACGGTTCGGATGTTATTTGATATACGTATGGTGGCGTACGCCGTCTGTGATTTGGATATTCATCTTCTTTCTCGAAAGCTTTACAGTCAAACTTGCCGTTACCGTGCCGACGTTTAGCCCTAATTTGTATTATCCTCTTTAATCTATAATTTTTTTAATGATAGTTTATCTATAAATTATAATTTATATAGTTTAAAAATTATATAAATACTCATATAGGAAATTGTATATGAAATATTCCAATATTTCTAAAGTTTAAAAATTATATAGAAAATAATAATTTATTCGAGATTGTTTGATATATATTAATAACAAATACTAGTACGATAATGAGTTTGTTTAATTCAGTTTTTTAAAATTACGGTGTGGTGATGTGTGGTGAAGTGTGGTGATCGTGAATTTTTAAGTATGTTTGGTAAAATTGCGATATTATGATCGTGATTTATGTAAAAATACTAATATACCCTTATATATATAAAATAATAAATATAATTATATTATAATTAATAGAAGTAAGGGTAAATGAGTCTTTTTCAAAATCACGATGCCACAGCTGGTTTTAACAGCTGTGATGATATCGTGATTTGTTAACGATTATCACATTGCAATTAACCTTATGTTTTGTGCGCATTAAAAAAATCACGATTTCAACATCTCACCGCACATCACCGCTGTTTTAATCGGGGTACCAAACAAACCCAATGTCATCCTCAAAATTACTACTTTGAATGGTGATATCATTGTAGAATAACAAAGATTGGGTAAAAATATAATGATACGATCATTGTACATTGTAATTTGTTTTATAGGTTGCAAGACTAGCTCGTATTCATGCAACTCCACGCACCCGTGGATACGGGATACGCAATGGTTGAGTAGTTTCTAAAAATAAATAATCAATATTAAAAATATATTTAGTTGATTTATGCAAAAATTTACACAATGCAACCATTACATATTCAGATAATTTAAAATATAATATTATTTATAAATTNAATTCTAGTTATAACGGGTCGGAGCATTCATTTTTGACACCTCGTTGGAGTTTACTTGTAATGATGATTTGATTTCCTTGAATTTGCTCAGAATGGAGGGGAAAAGCTTTTCCTTTCAGTAAAGGATGTAGCTTTTATCGGTGTGGTGCCATCAACGGCCAGAGACAAATACTGTAAGCCCCATCCTTTTACGAAAGTTGAGGGTGATTGAGTTGTTTACTAGTAATGCTGCTATGCTTTATACTGACATTTGAACTCATACTTAGTTATGGGAGAGACTCCGTGGAGCCTGCGGTGAAACCAGGGGATGCTGCGTTGGTAATGCAACACCATGACCATCTTCTTTTACTTAATCTCCAGGCAGTTTGCGTTCTCTGTTCTTATTTTTTATGTGCATTTTCAGCTCGCCATTGGCGCCGTCACTCGCCTTATGGAGAAGTTCCCTTCATTGGCGGACTTGCTTTAGCTGTCTCTTGCTGTTGTGGTGCTACATTTAAACCAAATATGATAAATGTACATTTACATATTTACCAAATTAATAATTTTGAATGGGCAGAACACGTGTTCTACCCAAGTTCAGCAAGGATCTGCATCTAACCCAAGTCAGATGTAGATTTTTCCAATCTTTTGAAACATCTTGCTATCATAGCTTTAAACATTCAAAATTCAATTGATTATTATAAACCTAGTGAATTAAATTATAAAAAATTAAATGTTGAATATGTATTCTCAACAAATTGGTTTGGTGGAGCAGTAGGCAACTAATTTTGAGATGAATTGGTTTATAAGAGAATTAGCGTCATATTCGAATCTCAACACTAGTAAGGAAATTTTGATTTGATATCGCGTATTTGGGTCAAATAGCATTTTATCAGGCGCCAGTTCATTTGGCGGAGACTTGAGGAAACCGGACACGGGCAATTGGCAGCACTTGAGCCTCGGGATATCCTCCCAAACTTCCGGCGCCATGGACGGTTGATTCACGATTTTCTCTTGAATCATAATGTTGGCGGCGTCGGGTTTCGGCTGCTGGCATTGTGAGATTTGCCCTATGTTGACGGAATCTAGACGGTTCAGTTATGCTGGATCGCTTAATCAGACAACTGTTCGACTCGTGATCTCGCAACCGTTCCCCAAGGTTATACTTCTTACCTTTTTAGAACGGAAAGTAATTATTTCATTTACATTTGAAGTGTTCTTCAAATGCTCATTCTTACTGTATGAGAAGTTGGGGCTAAGTTAATTCCGGACATTATTTTACAATATTTTCATTTTGACATTCCGTCTTTTGTTTTTGGCAGAAACTGTTGAATTACTCAAGAACTTCATTAATAAGGATGGAAAAGGTTGATGAGAGACTGAGGGAGCAGAGTACTCTTGTGAAGCCAGTTGATATTTTGGTAATAATGATGTCCAATGATATCTTTGGAATGTAAATGCATTTATGTACATATGCGAGTGTGTGTTCTATCTGATGGATTATTATTTTCTGCAGGCATATGATCTTGTTCAAGGAGCTGGAGTGAGTACTATTATTGTTATTTATTCATGATTTATGGGTCTTATATAATACAATACCTTAAAGGTAAGGTGGAGCTATATTCTGGACAAATCAGCGCCCCATCCACCTACTGCTGTTTTCTTGCATGGAATTCTAGGTAGCAGGAAAAACTGGGGTAGGTGTCAATCGTTGTCTCCCAGAGATTTTTCATATCCATAATCACTCTATGAGGCTCCTTAATCTTAACCGACGGTTTTGTGAAAAACTTTGCAGGAAGCTTTGCCAGGAGGTGTGCCAAAGAGTTTCCCAAATGGCAGGTAAATTCATTTCATACATATTTGTTTTGCTATCTGTTTATTGAAAGACAATATGGAAAGTTAACATTATTTATGCGAATTTTGAAGCTTCAGCTAAATTTGTTCTTTTTGTCAGTTTCTCCTTGTAGACTTACGATGTCATGGGGATTCAGCATCTCTTATGAAGAAAGGGCCGCATACTGTTTCTTCAGCTGCACTTGACGTTTTGAAGCTCGTGTGTAATTCTGATGATGAGTTGCACTTATGTTCATGATATAAGGGTTGTTCTGCACTTGCTTTTCCTTTACATTTTTTTTACTTTCCTAACTTAAATAGTTGCACGTGGAAGAGATTTCAGAAAACTACGGGTTAGAAAATCAAGTGCAGAACAAGGCCATATGTATTTTCCATTTGTTCTCATATTCTTGTTTTATCAAGTGAATGTTGATTATGTTTTTCTTTTACTTTATTTGTATTTTACTGACTAGAAATACTTTGTTTCTGGGTACTAGCTTGGTCGACTTAGGCTAACTCCTCGGGTGGTTGTTGGTCACAGCTTTGGTGGTAAAGGTAACCCATATCCTGTTCGGATAGAAATTTAAATGAGTTGAAAATATTTAATTCATTATAGCACATTTTTTCCTTTTAATGAGTCAGTGTTTCTTTCCTATCCAGTTGCTTTGAGTATGGCAGATCAGGTTGCAAAACCGCTTGCTCGGCCTGTTAGAGTACGGAATTCTCATGATGTTTTTATACCAATCTCACTAACTGCTCTATTGAGATGTTTGTATGCTTCCTAATTTCATTTCAGGTATGGGTATTAGATTCTACTCCTGGAAAAGTTCATGCTGGTGCAGATGGACATGACCATCCCGCTGAACTTATTTCTTTTCTATCTAAATTTCCAAAAGAGGTACATAGATATTTATCTACTGCAATTAATATCCCAATGCTTAATAGACTTTCTAACTTTATCTGAGTTATTCTTAAGAAAGGTCTCTTCTAAATTGGATGTTGTGGATGGTCTAGTTCGTGATGGCTTCTCCAAAGATGTGGCCCAGGTAACATATGCCGATATAACTTTCGGCTGTATCTGTTTACTCAATCTTGCTGTGTAAAGTTTCTAAGGAGATTATCTATTCAAAATCATCTTATGTTTAAACTTTCTCCATAGAATTAAGGAAAAGTATCTCTCCAATAAAAAAATCCAACTATGTGGTTTGCTTTTCCTAGAATTTGACAGTTTGGTGATCTTGGGTTTTGTCTATATTTTTCTATTTAATGAATGGAGAAAATGGCATGTTTGGTCACTAAAGTTTCGTTGATTTAACAAATTTGGTCCCCAAACTTTAATTTAGCCTCCGTAGTTCCTATATTTTGAGTGTTTTGGCAAAAATAATTCCCAAAGCTTTCAAATTTGGTCTCTATGTAGCAAAACTAGTCCCCAAAATTGGAGGACCAATTTTTCCATACGTATTAAACTTTGAGAATTATATGTACCAAATTTACGAAATATGGGGACTAGTTTTGCCACAAGGGACCAAATTTGCCGAATTTTGAGTACCATAAATGTCATCCTCCCATTTAAATGAGAATGTATAGATCACAAGCTTATAAATTTCTCACTCAAACATACTGGCATTGTAAGATTTAATGTGCTTTCATATTGAATGCAGTGGGTGGCAACCAATCTTCGAAAGTCTGGAGGAAGTAACGGATCAATGGTAAATGGAACATATTCATCAAATTACTCATGGGCATTCGATCTCAATGGAATCGCCGAGATGTACCAATCATATGAAGCAACAAATCTGTGGCAGGCTCTCTATTCTCTTCTCCTTTTTATCTACATGAAATTGACTGTGAAGGTCCATGCCTAACGCTGCACTGGGGTTGTTTTATTCACTGGCAGGAGTGTTGTGGAAGATGTGCCTCGAGGTCTTTATATAAATTTTCTGAAAGCAGAAAGAAGTTTGCACAGATGGGCATTGGAAGATCTTAACAGAATTGATGTTGCTGAGGAACAAGCTTGTGAAGAAGGAGGTTCTGTTGAAATGCATGTCCTCGAAGATGCTGGCCATTGGGTACGTACCCCTACAAAATTTGCAAGTAACATTAAATGTTGATTTGCAATTGGTGTGTGTGTGTTTAGGTACATGCTGACAACCCGGATGGCCTTTTTAGAATCCTCTCCTTTTCATTCCAAGGATTCTAAACTGGAGGATCCCGTGATTGGTTTTCAAAGTTAGATGTGATTTTGATAAATTGTATTATTTGGTGGCAATTCCAAGTTAATGATTCTTCCATTCAAAGTTACTATGGACAGGGCTCTTCCATCCAAACTAATGTGTAATGATTTAGAATTCTAAATTTATGTGCTATAAACATTCCTTTTATAAAAATATTTATTTAACTTCAATATGTGAAAATACAATACCATTTACGATTTATTCCTAAAGCTGTGATTAATTAGTATACCTAAAAACCGGTCTCATTCTAACTCCTTACTTAAATATGTGGTTTACTACTCTACAATTATGGATGTTATTCGATCCGAACGAACCGAACGCGTTATGTTCATGTTCGTTTGTATTTTTATTCGAATGTGAAAATATGTTCGAACATTGTTCAAATTATTAATTATATGTTCATATTCGTTCGAATAACTTGTTCGAACATTGTTCGTACGATTTGTTCGAACATGTTTGTACTATTTGTGTGAAATTCATCCAAAGAGTTTTTTATGTTATCGTTCATCCTCATTTTCTGTAGAAATTGGTTATTCATAAAAAACAATAACTTCATCCAAAAGGTTCAGTAACGATAATGAACATTTATCTTGTTCAATATT
The DNA here is from genome assembly GCA_009725065.1 of Utricularia reniformis. Taxonomy (NCBI): domain Eukaryota; kingdom Viridiplantae; phylum Streptophyta; class Magnoliopsida; order Lamiales; family Lentibulariaceae; genus Utricularia; species Utricularia reniformis. Next base: position 207,533 of record RWGZ01000965.1, read on the forward strand.
TGACATTTTGAGAGTTTTTTAGAATATCAAACGTTTTTCTTTTCAGCCTTTTGAATCTAATGAAGAGTTGAAAAATGATTGACAGCAGTCGTTAGAGTCCATTAGTAAAAATTAGAGTTTTGTAAAAGTTTTTAAACTTAAATACTTTATTAATCTATTATAATAAAAATTAATTTAAATAATATATTTGTTCACGAAAATGTTCATGTACGTTCAAATTATAAATGAACAAAAAATAATGTTCGAACAATGTTCATATTTTTATTCGAACGAGCGAATACGATCAGATACGAACCGAACACATATTGTTCACGAACTGTTCGTATCGTATAACAACCCTATCTACAATGTGTCCAATAGGAATCTGATTACAGAATTACCAACATCCTATCCACGGAAACTTATTGGTTTTGCCACTACATATCTTGCTTAGGCTTGTGGCTCAGTCAATGACCCACCTCCCATTTGTACGATATTGTCCGTTTTGGATCAGGCTAACCCGAGTAACTTTCACCCATGGTAGTCATAACGGTGGTATACCGCCCGATATACCGGTCATACCGATAAATATCGGTTATGACCGGTACACCGATATTCCGATATATCACCGGTATACCACCGATACATAGGAAAAATTGCTCGTATCGTTAATGACCGGTACGAACGGTACCGACCGGTTTAACTTCCTTGCTTTCACCTAGTCTCCACGAACTCACTTTTTCCCTAGCCATAAACTTCCAAGTGGATCACTCATCCTACCTCTATTATAGTATTAGCATGTTTAACTTTCCGCTTCCATCGGATATTTACTACATTGCTAGAGAAAATACCTCGTGCTATAGTAAACGAATCATTATACTTAACATATTATTGTTCGTCGTCTATAGTCAAGGATGAAATTGGCCTAAGGTGTCTTGAATCTCGAGGGATCTTACATCAGTCCCCCCATTAGATGAAGAACCTCTTCCCACAAATTATCAGATTTTGAAAAATCAGATATCAAGTTTGCACTGCAAGCAACCACAAACCAATAACCAGATTCTATTTCCTCTCTCAGTTGCTCCATTTCCCACCCTGCATACCCCATAAAGAATCCAAAATCTTGAGCCGTAAGTGATCCCTTCCTCACTAGCTCACAAGCACAATCTAAGCTGTTTCGAGAACCATAACACACCCCGGGAATTACTTCCTCAAAGCCGGGAAATCCAACTGTTTCTCCACCTCTAACTAGAAACATACTCCCCTCAAGTGGTCCACCAAAATGCAAACAACAATCACTAAATGTTGTTGCTAAATCGTTATTCGTTCGATTCATCTTCTTTTTTAGAGGCCGATTTATGATGATTCCAAAAGGCCCTTCTCGAGGGTGCCTTGTTCCAGATCTCAGGATAAGAATTACAGTTCTTTCAAAGGTTTGAACTCCATCTAGCTTTTCTGTGGCAACAAGGAGACACCCGTTCTCAGGCACTGAAATAGGGTGTGCCCACTTAAGGGGAAGTGACTGTGACAATGGTGATGCAACCTCATTCTGCAAATATAAAGAGCAATATCATATCACGCCAAATCGAATGTAATAATTCACATATTTAGGATCATAATATGCAACCAAATAATGTAACGAATGCAATTTTGAAGTTGTTCAAGAAATACCTGCTCCTGTATGTAGAGCAATGCTCTAAACTCTCTCCAGTCCAAAGGTTTCTTCGAGTTAGTATCACGAGATTCATCATTATCCGCTGTTCAAAACAAAGCACAACTACAAATCACCAATAAACAACTGAAATGAAACAATAAGGAAAAGGCATAGCACTTTTGTATACAGCACAAAAGAGGCTTGCATTGAAAAGAGGCTTCTAAAGGGACTTCTATGTATTTGGTTCTCGCTTCTTCTCCTCACAAGAAGCTTACTAGAAATTAGGCCAAAACCAAAAACTGATACTTGTTTCTCTATAAACTGTATTCAAGAATCTTCTAATCCCAAAATCTGAACCCAAATTACATAATTTCCTTATTACTATTGCATCTCAAACGAGAAATTGCATGATCATACACAATTAACAAAAAGAAACTCGGAAATTACTAGTGGAAGTGATGTCAAACAAGAGTAATGAGAAAGAGCTTTTACCAGAATCAGGATTAATCTGATTTCCCGGATTCTTTTTCGCCATAGCTTTTACGTTACACGACTGGTACCTCAAAGAAACGTTAATCTCCATGGCCGTCGAGTAGTAATATGATCTCGAATTCCCGAAAATGGGTTTATCGGAGAGCGAATTTCTGAGAAAAAGACCGCTGCTTTTCGAATGTATACACCACAGATCCATTACTTCACACTGCAACTCGACAAGAAAACTTCTATATAAAGAAGAAATCAGAAACAACACAGGAATGAGGAATATGCTTTAGCAGAGGTACATAAAGGTGAGGGAAATGACGCGAGAATGAATAGTATTTAACGGTGCCGATATATTTTATCCTACGCCAAATAAACGGCCTATTTTAGCAGATATACTATCTTACGCTAAAATCTACAAAATCCAAAATATTGCTTGTATTATCTGTTGCAGTGGAGAAATATCAAGCCGGAGTGTATGATCAGTGTTGGTTAATTCTTAATTCCAACGAAGAACAACCGCCCTCAACTTCAAATTCAATGCATTTTCCTGCGATTTCCGCTACAAATCCAACCTACGGCGGTTTCTGTTTGAGAAATTCGAGTTATGATCGCATTTGCGTGGTGGAATTCTCGAACATTCGTCCAATTTTCTCAAACTTCGGTCCTTCAGCCGTCGAGATTGCCGTTTCTCCTAGAAATAATCGTAATTGTTTGGTTACCGGAAGAAGGAAGATCTGTTTTCGTGCGAAGAGCGCGATGGATAAGGAAAATGAAGCTTCGACTTCGAGTGAAGTAGATGTTGCTGGAAACGGGAGTAGTGGATCGTCCGCCAGTCTCCTCTCCTTTCTCTGCCCGTTGCTTAAGCTTTTCTCAGTGAGTTTTTTGTCCCTGGAGGAATTTATCATTAATTTTGATATTTGTTGGAGCTAATTTTCAATATTTAGCTATCATACGATTAGTGTTTATGATTTTGGTCCATCTTGTAGGCTGAAGATCCATCTGGAAAGCGAAACTATCTTCTGGAGGTATTTGCACATAATAACTTTTGGATAGTTTAATGGTATCACTTTTGGTGTCTTTCAAAATGAACTCTTAGATATTTGATTTCATACTCTTGTTTTCTATTGAAATATAAAATTTATAGAACAAAGAAATTACATTGCTTCTTAGAACAAGGTCTATTTCTGTAATTGCTATATATTTTGGTAAAAATGCTGTAGTTTCTATTGACGCTGAAGGTTTTTTTCCCTTTTAATAGGAGTCTACATCTTCACTATCTAGTTTAACGAGGTTTCTTTGGGGCTCCAAATCACTGCATAGTAAATTAGATCCCCCACTGCATCTGCAACTCTTTGAATTTGGTATGCTCTTATGAATGTTTTATTTGTTCGTATGTGAAAGATTAGCAACCATGGAATGGAAGCTCTTCTAATGTTAACATATGCTACTTTAATCTTGATTTTACTGAAGTTTATATGATTTTATAACAGAAGCATGCCCTTTCTGTAGAAGGGTTAGGGAAGCCATAACTGAAATTGATCTATCCGTGGAGGTGCATTTTAATAAATATTTCATGTATTATCACTAGCACCCACGTTTAGTTTTTTTAGGAAATTTACAAATGAAAGTATTTTATGGTTCACTTTTTGACAATCTTCTTGAATTTGCAGATCTTCCCATGCCCAAAAGGGTCAATGAGACACAGAAAAATCGTTAGAGAACTTGGAGGCAGGGAACAGTATGCATTTGTTTTCTTAGATCTATTTCATGATATAACCACCTTTCATTGATCTTGATCGTTGAATTCGATTATTACATTTGGAAAGTTGTTTTTATTTACATTATCTCATGATTGCAAAATCCAAAAAAATGTTAATTAACATGTTTTTGTCAATCATCTAAATGTCTCTTTTGTGACTATTTTTTATGTTCTTTGACCAAATAAATTTGTGATATTGCAGGTTTCCTTTCCTTGTAGACCCAAACACCGGAGCTTCATTATATGAAAGCAGTAAGCTGCTGTTTAACTATTGTAATTTTTTTTAAACTCAAGTTTTGCAACCCTCTGATTATATCAATGTGCTTTGAGATATTGAACGTGAGAATGAATGATTTCTATTCTAGGTGACATTGTCAAGTACTTATTTCAGCAATATGGAGGAGAAAGAAGCCCCTCATTTGGGTTGCTAGAAAGGCGAGTTTCAAATGGAACTTTGAGCAACTTTTGATAATCTAACAGATGATTAATGTGATCATGCAGCACACTCCTAACAGGATGGATGCCAACTCTACTTCGAGCGGGTAGAGGAATGACCTTGTGGAAATATTCCTTGAGAGAACCACCACCTAAGAAACTAGAACTTTTCTCATATGAGAACAACCCAGTAAGCTGGATTTCGTCATTTTTTGTATATTGGATGATAATTGTCTGTGCTTCTTTTTTCTGCAGTATTCTCGGATTGCTCGTGAAGCACTTTGTGAATTAGAGCTTCCATATATAATTCATAGCGTCGGCCAAGGTTCAAAAAGGGAAAAACTGCTGTATGAGATATCTGGCTCAAACAAGGTACTTTCATAAGAAATGTTTTACATTCTTCTATGGTAGTGATCTCTTTAGTGTTAGCACTTTCCAAGTCCAGATCATTTTACATTCGGAGGGAGTTGAAATGCTTTAGTGTTAGTTTTAGGATGTCAAGCGCTATAAAAAACATAAAACATTATGATCGATGTTGATAATATTGTTCATTGGTGGAAATATAAATATTCTAATTTATAAGAGAGTGATATCATTAGTAATTGATTTGACCTAATTTTTTCAATGTGATTCATTTTTTAATGAATTGTATTATACGGGCCGTAATGACTTACCTCTCACTTGCACGACATTGTTCGTTTTAGACTAGGCTTGCCTTATTGACTCTCACCTAGTCCCTACGGTTTTACTTTTTCCAAACTTCCCAATGAGTCATCCATCCTACCTCCACCTAGAGGTGAACACGTTTAACTTTCTGGTTCCAATATGATCCTTGTTATTTTGCTAGGGAAAATACCTAGTGTAAGTAATGGGTGAATTATTATACTTAGCATATGATCGTTTCCTATCTATAGTCAATGATGAGATTTGCCTAAAGTGCCTTGCACCCCCGAAGGGTCTTGCAATTCTCATGGTCCATTAAATCTTGAATTTCTACAAGTTCATCCGGACTTTTGTAGTTTTGCTTGATGTTTTTCCATAAGTCTGTCTATAAACTGGAACTATATGTATAATGCAGGTGCCTTATCTATACGATCCCAACACAGGAATGAAAACCGGTGACTACAAGAAGATCATATCTTACCTGTTTCAAACATATGCGTCTACACTCATCATCTAAAGAAGGAATGTTGGCTCGCATTCGAGGTACACGTCGAACAATCCTTGTTATTCTTACGGTCTGAGATTCTCTGCTATTTATGTATATAAGATTGAAGGTTGAGAAAAGGCAGTCGCATTTTCTATAAGTAATGTCATTGATTTCTTATTTCTAGACCCACATGTTTTCCAAATGCTACCTTTTGACTTGTTGCAAAAATAAAAAGCCTTTCCTTTCCATCAGTTTTATTTATGAAGCTTCAATTTGAACAGTAGATTTCCTTTGTGGAAAAGGGGAAGAATCTCATATTGTTTCTTTTGTTCCCCAATCACAACATATATTTTTAAAAGTTCGATATGTTTATCGCTAAAAAATCATAATTTTGTCACATGCATGTGTTGTTGTATTTATTTATACGACCATTAGCTTTCTCTCAAGAGTGGGTGATAAAAATGTTTAGGAGAAAAAATTCAATCCAAACACAAGGAAATGTCATCTCATGAATTAAAAATTAAATAATTGTCAAGCCAACAACTTACGTTAAGGTTTTACTAAAATATACTAATTTATAACTAAAAATAATAAACATATAACATTTTATTTAATCTTATTATACAAAATAGTAAATTACCATTGCAAATATGACTCTATACTCTATAGTCTATAATATGAATATTGTTCAACAATTATCAATTTAAATTGTTACCTTTTCAAACATAAATAAATATATTAAAAAAATTAAATATGTGTGCAACATGGAAGCGGTCCGACTCTATTTAAAAATTTTGTATATCCGATTGTAAATACCAATGTTTTCATACCGATCTGGTGTACCGTGTCGGTTCGGACCGGTACGATCGGTATAACTGATATATATATATTTTTATTTTTTTAAAAAAAATTAAAATTTCAAAAAAAATTAATTTTTATTATTTTTTTCCGAGTTCATCCGAAAAATCCGGATTTCGATCCAAAAACCCAATACCGAATGAAACCGATCAAAATACTTATACAGTCCAGTTTTTGCTATGCCACACACCTGCTAGTATGAAAATATGGGTAAATACTCAAGAGTAATAACTGGAACAGTGAAAGTAACGTAAATTTGAAACCAGTTGTTGAAAATGATGTCGTCTATTGACCACGCGCTCTTCTCTTTCTCTCCCAACGTTTTCAAATGTTCAAACATTCACGCTCTTCTCTCACCCTAAAAGCTAGCTGTACAATTTCGTCGGCGATTTCCAGTTAGATCTTATTTTTTTACCGTCTTTCCAATTCTATCCGCACCTTTTATATTGGATCTGAGTCTTCTGGAGCTGGACTGGCGATTTGATTCGATTCGATCCTTTTAGTGAAACGTTTGCTTTATTGAAATCGGGTGGGAAGCTGCTTTCCTTGATTGGAAATTATGGATGCCGTCGAGGATTTGTTGCAGCTCTCTAACTCGATACAACAGGCAGCGGCGTTGCTTGCTGATGAAGATGTTGACGATACCTCGTCGTCTTCTAGACGTCCTTCCACTTTCCTCAATGTCGTTGCACTTGGAAGCACTGTGAGTATGAATGATCGCAGTTTTTTATGAGGTGCTTTTTTTATAGTTCTGCTCATCAAAATCTGGTGCTACCTGATTTTCCGATCTGGAAGTTGAACACAAATTTTTGATCGCACGATGCTGTCCGTAGATTTGTTTGTATTGGATTACGATTACTAGTATTCATATTCATATTCATATTCATATTCGTATTCTCTGTATTAATAATTAACTTCAAGCAGCAGAATTGAGTTTTCGAACTGGTGTATTGGAATATTAACTACATGCAAAATGAGCTGGTTAAAGTGATTTTTCAAGGATTAGAGCATTTTCTAGTCTAATTATTTTTAAAATTTAAAGAAAATTGTTTTTATGTTTTATAAATGTATGACTTCTTGTTCGGTATGGGGGTTTGCTACAACTTAATGATTTTTGTATCTGTAAATATCACAATTTAATGGGAATGTTCAATTATTCGTGCAGGGGGCAGGTAAGTCAGCAGTATTGAATAGTCTAATTGGGCACCCTGCATTGGTGAGTGGCTAATTTTCGTATCTTATATGCTATTTTTATCTTACTGGCTAGTTTATTTGGTTCTTCTCTATGCTTGAAACTCATTTGTTGATGGATATGCCTATTTATTAGCCGACTGGTGAAGGTGGTGCAACGCGTGCTCCAATATGTGTTGACTTGACAAGGGATGGTTCTCTANCGGTTACAACTCACGTTTACCACGCTTCGGGCCTTCCCACGTTTACCACGCTTCGGGCCCGATCACGCAGGCCACGCCTCGGTCTCAGCCTCGTTTTACATCCCACGATAACAACCTCTAACAAACCTGTCAGAGGCGGTTACGGAGCGTGATTTACACACGCTATGAACTCTATAAATACAGGGCGAGACGACAGAAATAGCAGGACCCTTTGGACGCGGAAGAACAGACTGTTACTCTACCGGAGTTCTTATCGCTTTCTTTACCTCGTCATTTTCATTAGTCTCTTTTGTATTGACTATGAGTTATTTCATTAGTGAACAGGCTAAGAGCATAATCTGCTCTTAGTCGAGTGGTTTTCACCCCAATTCCTGGGGTTTCCACTATATATCGCCGTGCACTTTATTTATTTCCAACTTTTGATTGTCTTCCACATTTAAAACAAATCAGAACCGAGTTCGTTTGTTGAACGAATCGGACGACTGTTGGTACCCCTTAAAAAGGGACCATAATAGTAGTATTTATTGAGATTCTCTTGACAACAACATATAATCTTGTATATTGATTTTTATATATATACCTTTGCAACATTGTATATTATTATTGTGTGCCAACAGTTTTGTAATATTTATTGAGATTACTATGGATAACACAACATATAATTGTTTATGACAGAAAACACTATTACGTAGATATATATCATATTAGAACTGTTTATCATAATTTGTTAATCGTCAGTGTGGCAAGTTAACACATATTAAGAGTTGCTCACGCTAGTAACGTTGTTGTTAGTTTCAAACGTTCATTTTACCGCCACCACAAAAACATAGAAGATTTATATTTAAAATAAAATAATGAAATCTTAAAAATATTTTTTGAAATGTGAATTTTTTAGTTAGTATGTGATATATCTAAAATCTCAATATATTTAAAATAAAATTATGAAATATCAAAAATATACTTTGAAAAATAATATCTAAAATCTCAATATGTGTATCATTTGAAATTTGTTTTAATATAAGAATATGAAATGTCTAAAATACCTTTTCCATATGAAATGTCCAAAATATCATTTTAAAATGTTTTAAAAATAAAATGTGAAATGTCCAAATTACCCCTTGAAAAGTCAAGAAAAGCTGTGCACCGATACTTTTCCATTAGTTAATAGTATAGATTAAATGACTATAAATTATATCAAAAGAATTGATTATTAAATAAGATAAATAAAAACTAGTGGATATCAAATTTAATTTTTTTATATTAAATAAATGATATTATTCTTGTAATGATGGATCTAAAAAATTTGATATACAAACTTATAACCCGATATAGAAAGTTATCTGACAAAATACTGATAATGTATGCTATTTTAAGTATCAACCCGTTGTTCTATAACTCCTTGTATCGCAATATAGTATCGGAGATTAGGCTTTTTAGGTACGTCCTTATAATAAGAATAACATCATTTTTAATATAAAAATTAAAATTTTGTATCTACTGAAATATCGGTCATACAACCCGAATTAGAACATTTGTATTCATATTAGTCGATACGTGAAATATATAGTGTTACAGAGTTATAGTGTCAGATAACGATCGATACGTGAAATACCAGACGGTACGGTGTTTTGTTCGATAACTCTAATATTGGGTTAGGGTTGGATCCAAGGTTTTCTGGGTTCGTTCTCACAATCAAACTAAGCAATTATTTTAACATAAAAGTTAAATTTGGTATCGATTGATAAGATTGTTATTCGATACGAACAAATCGAACTCTTTATGCTCATGTTTATTCATAAATTTATTCGAACATTGTTCTTGTTGATTCGTATGTTTAACTGAATTTAGAATTCATATTTGAATATTGTTTAAATACTTATATAATGTTCATATTCGTTCGAATATATTCAAACAATTTTTTTAATTTTTTAAATTTAAATTGAAATTCAATTTACTGAAATTGATTTTTTAGATCAAGAATTTAAAATTTTAAAAATATAATTTTATATTTAGAAGAAAATAAGAAAAAACATTATAATATCTATAATCTATAATTCAATAAAAATAAAATATTAAAGAAATAATATGTAATGTGATAGATTAGAATTTTAGATATATACTATTTAACTATATATCTATATTAAATATAAATAAAATAATATGTTTATTCACGAAAATATTCATAATTATAAGCATTCTTTTAAATTTGCGATATACCGATCCAATATATCAGAAATTTTGGATTTACCGGTTTCGACCGGTATTTTGATAAAATAGCGGTCGGTACGAGTTTAGGACGGGTTGAATTTAACTTGTTGGGTTTAGGAAAAAAATAGATACGAAGCTCTTATAATTTTTTTTATTCTTATTTTTTTCGAATTAAGAACACTATAAATTTAATTGTTCGTAATGATTAAAAAATTATATATTTTCTATAAGTTAATAATTTAATTTATTTTATTATTCTGATACATATCCGTATACTCGACATATATCCGATATACCAATGTCATGAGCTTGTTTGGTATACCGGTCGGTATCGATTTTTAAACCATTAATTAGAAGCGAACATAAAAAATATTCGATAAATGATCATATTTATATTCGAACAAACGTAAACGATCATGTACGAGTCGAACATATTTCAAATACGAACTATTTGAATCCTCTAACAACCCTATTGACCGATATCTAACACTATAATTCGGTACCGCCCATTATTTTATATATAGTCTAATGTGAAAATATTAATAAAATATTTCATATACAATTTTCTCACTCCAACACTATAGTTTATTCTGTAAATTATTTTGTAAAGTAAGTTATCTAAACAAAATATATTTAAAACAATAGTATTTAGCCAAATTCCCCCTCACTTGTGTATTGTATCACATTTCATCATAGTTTAGGGAAATGAAAAAATTGGTATTAGAACAAGTTTACTCTTACTTAATCATTAGGATATGTCTTAGGTCATCTTCAATTATATCTGTTCGAAAATTTATTATCTCTTCACATCATCTTTATCTATATACACATAATCTTTATAAATAACTTTTCTTTTATCTCAATAACAATGTTCGTACATTTATATATTTTAACTTTTATACACTAAGCAAAACTAAAATGTGTACAAGGTAATTAGTAGAACAATAAAATTTTAAATTACTTAATATTTAAATATTAATATATTTAAAATGACAATAGAGGAAGTCCTCGCAATACAAAATCGGACAAAAGTGTAATATCCAGCCAGGGGATGGATGGGCGCCAACCATCGGAGATGCCCTTACGGTCGACCAGGGCGACTAAGTGACGGTGGGGGTGGGCTAGGCGGAAGGGGTCTAGGTGGCGATGACAGTGAATCGTGTGGGTATGTGAAAATTGTTACCCCCTTGTGATGACCCGGCTTATTGAACGGAGGTGGATCCGGATTAGCTCTAGGATCCGCTCCATTAACCCTCGGTGCAGTCGTAGGCGGGTCAAGTTCATTTGCTAGAACTAGAAGAAGACTTCGGTTACGGATCCCATTCTTCCAAACTCTGCCTCCTTTACATTTCATGAACCAAATATATGTTAGAACAAAAAAAAACCGTAACATTTATTAAGTTTAATCGATCAAAAAACCTGAAAGGGCGTGTGAAGAAGAAACAAGAAAAAGCAGCAGCAGCAGAGCATTCATATTCCTAGAAGGCATTTTCCAGTTACCTTGAATCTGAGAACAAATTAAATAGAGAAAAAGAATGGAAAATTACTTGGGGACGTTGAAGTCAAGGCTTCTAAGAAGCTTCATAAACTATATGATTTTTCTTTTATATTTTCGATGTGGGACTAAGTCCACTATCCTATTCACTTATTCCTTCCGTACTAATTACTAAATAAATATGGATGGAATATAAATCTTACATCATCCAATCCATATGATTTTTAATCTAGATTGTTTAAAATATATGATAAACTTTTGAAAACAATTCATATTAAAAAATCTTTAAAAACATTAATAATAATGCTTTTTACAAATTAACGTTTTTATAAAACATAATATTTTAAAAAATTGTTAAATTTTTTAACAATCGGATACCAACCGTTTTTCATAACTTTGCTATGATATTTATGTTAAGATAATTTTAGGGATGATATTTTAGGTTATCGGGATTGACCCAATGGTGGTTGAATACATTTGGATTGACCCAACGATGGACCACTTGCCTCGTTGGATATTCATCCCGGTTCGTCATCCTTCTATTCAGTTTATCATCCTCATTTGTTACGTAATTTATTAGGCAGTATTTAATTTTTTTGTAATTTGATTTTTGATACCTATTTTTACTTATTATTTAGTTGAATTAAAGTTAAAGTTTTGTTTTTTCAAATGTTTGTATATAAAAAAAATAGTTTAAATTTAAATAATTGGTCATTTTCACAGATGGGCTTTAGATGGCAAAAATAGAGATGCTTCCGGCCCAGTTAACTTTTTAAGGTGGTTGCGGCCCGGTTTTTCTTGTTTGAATTTGGAAATTGGGATGATTAAGCTTCTAGATGATTGAACTATGAAGGAAAGGTCAATAATTGTGATTTTTTTGTTGAACATAACATGGTATTTTGTTATGTTGTTCGAAAATAGCATTAATTTTCGATTGATTTTGTTTTTGTCATGAATTAATTTTATTTTAGAAACATAGCACTGATTTGCAATGTGACACTGGCAGCTTTTTCGTAGATCGGTTTCTATAATTATAGAAACCGAGCTACCATTTTTTTTATTTTTAATTGTTGTTTTTAATGCCTTTTCGATATAAAAAAATGGTAGCTCAGTTTCTATAATTATAGAAACCGAGCTACGAAAAAAGCTGTCCGTGTCACACTGCAAATCAGTGTTATGTTTCTAAAACAAAATTAATTCATGACAAAAACAAAATCAATCGAAAATTAATGCTATTTTTTACGTTTTAACAAGTTACAAGTCATCTAAAAAACTCACCCCAATAATTGTAAACCATGTATGAATGCTTCTATGGAATCTTTCTCAACCACATTAATAATGTGAAAATTAATAACAAACTAAGTTTAAAATATTGTAAAAAAGAAATCCCAAATTTTAGAAATTATTTATTTAAGACAAATTCGTTTAATAATGGTCTTCGAGTATTATAATAGCAGTTTTTATATCTTTTTTTAGTATAGAGAAATTAAATTATAATTATTACAATTTTTTATCTTATTTTAAATTTAAGGATCAAATAAAAAAACCAATTTATTAATGATCCCTTAAAGTTATATTCTAGATTATAATATAAATTATATTATTAATATATCTATATATATATAATATTATTGACATCTCAAATCAACTCATTTGTTAGAAATTTTGCGATTTTATGTTGGATTTGTTACAAATTTCATTTAACAATGCTTATGAGGTCTAAATATATTTGGACCTCATAAGGTTAAGACAATCGCATCCTTTAAAAACAATGATGATATCGAAACTTTTACTTTAAACGACGATAATCATATCACATAAAAACAATAATAAAAAAAATTATATATCTATAGTAATTTATAATGTATTTTTATTAAACATACAAAAAACAGTAGCACGATCATAACACCACATTAAACCGAAATGTAGAAGCAAACAAACTCATCATCTCGAATTTAAATGGTATTTTCTGTTATTATGACCAATACTAAGAGCAAGTTCGATATAATAGTACCTTACAAGCTGTGGATCAATGTGAAGCGAGTCATTCATCAACCTGAAAGGACTTCAAGGATTGTTAAATTTGTTACGTCGAAAAAAAACTTGGCCAAGTCAATTACAATGTAAAACCAATTTAACGTTTTAGTTTTAAAGAGTTGACAAGAATTGCAGAATAATGAAAAAAGAGCACCAGCTGAGAACTAAAAATCATATCATTCTAGTTTACTTGTATCATTCATTTACTTAATCATTTAGATGTTAAGGGTGGGGATCACGCGTAACCGATTCGATTCACACCGATGACATATATCATGGGATTTAATCAGTGAGTTGATTCTTAACGAAAGATGGATATATTCAAGAGTATAACATATCTAGGATATACGACATCATCTTGAATACGAAAAAAGGGAGCTTTTGCTAATGTGGTTTAGGTGAATTGCATTTGGCAATAGGAACATACTAAAACGCTAAATAAACCAGTTTATAAACATATTAGAGCATGTATACGATAGGAAGATTGATGACCTTAGAAACAAGAGGCTCTGTTCCACTATATGGTTTTGATCCAGATCCAGAAAAATTATGAGAGCATTCTGAGTACGCAGAACCAATGCCGACCCCAGCACTAAAAGCCACAGTTGCCCAACGGGTTACTGGGCTTCCTGTAATGAAAACAAACACCAATGTTAATTAAAAATAAACTCTTATGTATATACTAAACAACTACAGCAAGAAAAACAAAAATGGAGAAGTTTGGAGTGCCATGTCTCGATAATCACAAACTAAGCCTGATTTCTGCAAGAACTTAATCTACAAGCTGTATAAATCTTGTGCAATTAAAAAAGAGTGTTCACATACAGATAGCTCAAAACGAGACAACTAGCTAACATCATCGTTTCAATTCCATAACGCTGCGAGTTATGGATAAATAAGGAGCTTACACAATCGAAAGCCAATACAAGCAATTCAAACAATATCTAAGCATGTATTTCTTTTACAGAAATTGACAATAAAATCAATAGGAAATAGAAGATATTCAGTTAAGGTTGTTTGAGAAGAAAACGATGATAAATCAAACAATAGCAAGCGTAACTCACTGAAAAGAAGAAGCCCGGCGAAGGCGCCGGCGAAGGAAGAGTAAGCCAGCCGGCGAATGCCAAGATCAAGGCAGGCGTCCCATTTAGCGTTCAAATCGAATTTCGCAGGAATGAAAGTTTCCTTCTCTTCCACCATTTTTCAGAATTTCCCACGAAATGCTGCAAATTTTTCCAATTTGTTATCCCTTTTTCTCCGCCCCGCCCCAACCCAACGATTCTCTCCGTTTCTTTGTATTTTTTCTGATTTCTGATATTGGTCTGTGTGGACCAAGGCCCCATGGGCTGAATTAAAATTTAATTTAAAAATTTTTTGTTAATTAATTACTAAATTAGGGTGAAATAAATATGGTTTATAACAATTATTACAAATCATTATCCTTAAAAAGCTTATTAATATTTTTATAAACTTTTATATTCATATTTATATTTCTCCATAAATTTTCTTTCTTGTAGTATTAATTTATTATACAAATTATTTTAAAAACATTCAAACTTATTTTCAATTTTTGCATATTCAACAATATCACATTTTGTATTATTGTCAATTTTGATCCTAATTATGTAGGTCAGTTGTGAGAATTCATCAACAATCCAAATACATAAATGATATATATCTTAGAGGATATACCCGAATTCTTCAAGTTTATATTTAATTAACTTAAAATAAATAAAATAAAATATCTCAAATATTTATATAGTATTTGTATATGTATAACAAAAGGCAATATGCAATGTGTCATATGGCTAGTCCCTTCTATTACATTCATATTTCTTCTCATGATTGCCACGTGTATAAATATAATCTTCTACAACATTCGTCTTGGCCAAACTACTCTCATACTTAACAAGAAGGAATTTAGCTTCCGAAAAACCTTCGATTGGAAATGGCAGAGACTCTGAAAGTATTTCTGGCGGAATCTCTATTCGATCCGCCGTTGGCTTCGGTGGACCTAGACATACAGCAAGCTTCACTATCAATTCTATCACCGCCCTACGAGAAGCTCCATTTAGCTGTAAATGTTGTGGAGAAAGAAGCGCCGCTTGAGCCGCAATTGATTTTAGAGCCGTTAGCGACGGTATCGCCTTTCGAAAGAGAAGAACCTCAATCGGTACTATCGGAATCTGAATCATCTGAAATGAAACTAAAAGGCAAGAAAAATTCTCCATTGTCGATGACTTCTTTTAAAGAAGAAATCGCAGATGTTTCAATATTCGAGGTTAAAGCATTGGAAGATCTGAAACTTTTAGTCGCGAATTCATCTGAACAACTCTCAATTTGGGGTATACCTCTGATGAAAGACGATCGAACCGACGTGGTTTTGCTTAAGTTTCTACGCGCTCGTGATTTCAACGTTAATGAATCTTACACCATGTTGAAAAACACTCTAAAATGGAGGAAGGATTTCGGTGTTGATGAATTGGTGAAGCAAGATTTAGGCGATGATTTTGAAAAGATTGTGTACATGCACGGCCATGATAGAAGCGGGCATCCTGTTTGTTATAATGTCTTTGGGGAGTTTCAGAATAAACAAGTATATGCAAAAGCATTTGCAGATGAAGAAAAGAGATTGAAGTTTTTGAGATGGAGGATTCAGTTTCTGGAAAGAAGTATAAGGAACTTGGATTATATTCCTTGTGGGATAAACATCATTCTTCAAGTTAGTGATCTAAAGAACTCGCCAGGACCAGGGATCAAGGAACTGAGGATAGCAATTAAACAGGCTCTGCATATGGTACAGGATAATTACCCTGAGTTCGTTGCAAAGCAGGTAAAACCCCATAAAACTTCATTCATTATAGATTAGTTTTGTGAATTGTTGTGAAATCTCTGAATGCTTGTGTACACACCTTTGTGGAGTTTGGATTACAGTGGATCAACTTTTTGTTCACATAGGTGTTCATAAATGTTCCATGGTGGTACCTGGCTTTCTACTCCATGATCAGTCCTTTCCTTACACAACGAACCAAGAGCAAGTTCGTGTTTTCCCGTCCTAAAAAGACCTCGAAAACCCTCTTCAAGTTACGTATCTGCAACATTATACCTTGTTTGGAAATGATACAGCTTCCATTAAGTTAACTATCATTGGTGTAAAACAGGTACATTGAGCCGGGACAAGTGCCTGTCATCTATGGCGGTCTGAGCTTGGATCCCTGTGAATGCAACCAAGAGTTCACCTTGAATGATCCTGCTACAGAGATCACCATAAAACCGGCAACTAAGCAAACCATCGAGATCATCGTCAACGAGGTATGTAATCAACGTTTTTCTTCTCATTGCATCATTTATCAATTGTATCACTCCTTTGCAGAATTGCATACTCATATGGGAACTCCGTGTAGTTGGATGGGATGTCGAATACAGTTCGGAATTCGCTCCCAACTCTGGCTACACTGTGATCATCCAAAAGACTAGGAAGATGCTTCTCACAGACGAGCCGCTCATCTCCGATAGATTCACTGTAAGTGAGCGCTGTAAGATATTACTCAACATCAACAACCCCACAAACAAGAAAAAGCTGCTGCTTTATCGCTTCAAAGTTACTCCAACGCCAACTGATGTGTAAACAAAGCTCTATGGAAAGTTGTTTGTTCCCTTTTGTTTGATCACTTAGATGTTTTTTATGTTGTAACATTTTCTGGTCCGAACATTATGGAAACTTAAATTGAAGCCAGGAGAAAAAGCTCATCCCTAACGCAGCAAATGGACAAGGCAGAAAAGCTTATCCCTAACGCATCAATGTAACAATAACAAACAAGGAGGAGTCACATTTCATACCAAATCTATGAGGTATTTGAGTAGGTGACAATATATACAGCGCATATATCCTGATTTTTAATGTAATCCATGCTTTTTTCTTAAACAGTAGGATTTGCATGAATAACTGAGAGTAAGGCCAAAGTTACCTTTTTGTGGTGTAAACATAAAATCTGGCAAATAAGAGATATGCAACAACTGCAGCTGCACTGAGTGCAGCCAGGAGCCAGTAGAAGTAATCAAGGTGTGCTCGATTAAGGTTGTTAGCGAACCAGCTATCCCGGCCTGGTCCGCTTGTGGCTCGCTCTATTAGAGATATGAGAAAACTACTGATAAAACTCCCCACTCCAAATATGCTGAGATATAATGCGACACCAATACTTCTCAGTTCATTGGGGACCTGGTCATAAAAGAATTCTTGCAACCCAACAATTGTGAAGACATCAGAAATCCCAGAGAGCAAATATTGCGGTGCCAACCACCACACACTTAAAGGCACAGTAGCCTTTGGATTGTCAATCAGCCCATGTTCAATAGCAGTATCAAGACGCATCTTCTCAACTAGTGCTGCAAATACCATTGAAAGTGCAGAGAGGAACAATCCTGTTCCAATTCTCTGAAGCATTGTTATACCTGATGCTTTCTTGGTTATCCTTCTTGTGACTGGAACAAGAATGCAGTCATAGATCGGAATGAAGATAACTATAGACACAGTGACAATTAACTGGAGAGATGCAGGTGGGATTTCAAAATTTGCTGTCAAATGCCGGTTCATGGTAGTCCCTTGCTTAGTGAATAATGTTGTAATTTGAGCATATACTACTGCGTAAACTAAGCATGATCCCCATATTGGTACGAGCCTCAGAGCAGCTTTAGCTTCTTCAATGTCACTTATACTGCAAGCATTATAATCTCCTCTATTTGATCTTTCAGGTGAAAGCAATGCCTTGTTGAGACACCTATAATTGCACAAAGCTGGAGTTAAATCACAAAATATGCCTTGGTACTTACTGAACTACATACTTGTATTGCTGAAAGCCTTTGTCCAGAAGAATAATTCCCTGAGCTTCTGCTTCTGATGATACCGCTGCATCCGAACTGCACCAATTTCTTGCTGCAGTAACAAAAACTCTACATATTCTGAGAATCGGATTCCCGTTCTCACTCTCGGTATGAAACCGGTATGTAAATGTTCCAAGCAAAAAGATTATGACAGCAAAGCACATGACAATACAAGGGATACCAAAGCCAAGGCTCCAACTCAAGTTGTCTTGTATGTAGCTCAAAACAGAAAGAGCTACTAAAACACCTGAACAAAAGGAAAAGTACCACCAGTTAAAGAATGAGCTTTTGGCTTTACTTTCTCTGGGATTTCTTTCATCAAACTGGTCAGCACCAAAGGCTTGAACACAGGGCTTGTGTCCTCCTTGTGCTAGAGCTACTATATAAAGAGAGAAGAAAAAAATAATAGTTTGAAAAGTTGATGGAGAACAAGAAGTAGTTTGGCAGTTGTATGAGTTTGATGTGTAGATCAAAGCGGATAATGCTAAGCATCCAAGCCCCTGCAGTCAAAATGAGAGATTTTTTACATGCCAAAGATCACATCCTTTAAGACATTCAAACAAGTTCAAGCTCATGTTTAACAATGTTGAATGTGTATGATTGCAGGCTGTAGACCCTCCGGAGAAAGGATATGACCATTAAGTTGAAAAGTTATTATTAGAAGTATAGAATATGATCGAAATTATGACAGCCAAATGAACATGATTAAGGGAAGATTACACATTTTAGAGAATGACAATCCTCATCTTATGAATCCCACTTTTCTAAATTATGGGACAAATTCAACACTCTTAAGTCCAACCGTAAGGTTGTATTTACGAATTGAAATGAATCCAACAAGCTCTGATTCCATGTTGGAATTATAAAATTTGACCAAAATTACGATGAAAGAACGTGAACGAATGAAATTAAAGGGATGATGCACTTTTTTAATAGACTTGATCAAGTTAATCAATCTCACTTTTCTAACTATTATAAGACAAATTCAACGTTTCCCTTAAGTCCCTATAAGGTTTGGATTTACGAATTGAAATGAGTCCAACCAATTCTAAATTCAAGTTGAAATTATAAAATTTGATTGAAATTACGACGAAATAGTGTGAACAGATGAGATTAAAGGGAGATTTACATTTTTAGAAAACTTGATCAAATCATTGTGTGTGATTCACCTTATAAACCTAATGAATCACGATTTTATGACAAATTCAAACACTTACCAAGATATAAAGGACAGAAGCGAGAAGTATCATTCTATAACGACCCAGATAAGAGTCGGCTAGAAATGCACCAAGTAAAGGCAAAAGCGACGCCGTTCCCGACCACGCATTCACATTCTCCGCCGCCGTGGCTGTAGACTGGCCGAGAGGGCCCGTCAAATAGCTTATCAGATTCGCACTTATCCCGTAATAACTGAATCTCTCCGCTACCTCAACTCCTAAAATTGAGCATAAAGGTAATACAAAAAGCTTCTGAATCTTACAGAGAATTGGGAGTAAATAAATACCTATGATGAAAGCCGCTGATTTCCAGCCACCGGATTTTGATCGGAAAACAAGGCGACCCTTAAAGTCGACACACCCTTCGACGGTGTCGTCTAGAAGAGGAACTTCTGCATCGGATATGGCTTCTGCAAGGCCGGCCATTTCAGGTCTAATTTCGCCGCCGGAATAAGGATCGAAATCGACAATCACAAAGGAATATGTTTTCGTGGCGAGTTTTGTGCCATCAGAATGAGACAGCACAGGCCTTTTCTGTAATTAGACTTCAACCCCCAAAAAACCAATGATTGGATACAGCGCATAGATAATAGAATATTCTTCGATGTAAACAAAATTGTTAAAAGCGAGCAAATGCTTCTTCACCTCAATTGACGCAAACCTTCATCGCCATTGTTATTCAGATCATCCAACAAAATTAGAACTCGAATCCGAAGCATCAATTGGAAGAAATTTTGATGCCAATTCAAATCTTGGTAGGAGTTGGCATCAAAAGAACATTGACAAACCTTTTGGAAGTTGATTTTCCTCTGGAAAATGTGAACCAGAGATATTGTTCTTGTGGAGAGTATTCCCCTTTTACCCATATTTTACTCTTATATATCGGAAAAATTTATAGTTAATTTCTTATTAAACTAATTTTATTTATTCATTTTAAAAAAACGTAAATTAAATTTTTAAAATTGAATATATTACCAATTTTGATTCGAAAATTACAAAAATATTTTGTTACTTCAAATAATTATAATAACAATGGTTAAAACCAATATTTCTCATTTATAACTTGTAAATTCAATCATTAATAAAATTCAAAAGTTGACATTCAGAATACAAATTGATATCGTGATTATATGTTCGGTTGAAAATTACAAATCAGATATAACTCGTTGTTTTCCCGAAAAAGTAAATGAGTCATCTATGTAATTTTCGGAAACAATTACCTCAAAAACCAAAACAAATAAATCTTATCAAACATTGATAAAATTTAAATGTTGACATTCAGAATACAAATTAGTATCGTAGTTATATAATCAGTTGATAATTAAAAATCGGATATAACTCGCGGTCTTCTAGAAAAAATCAATGAGTCACCTATGTAATTGTCGGAAATCGTCAAAATAAATTTTGAGAAACAATTACATGGAAACTTCAACAAATAAATCTCATCAAAGATTAATAAATTTCAAGTGTTGAGATTCGGAATACAAATTGATATCGTTATAATATGTTTGGTCGAAATTATATATCGGATATGAGACCAATAATTTTTCAATTTATAAATACTGAAATACATCATGAAAATCATATTCATATAAATTGTTCTTCAAAAACATCATGTTCTTTCGTCATGGCCTAAATTTGTCAAATTTTGTAAACTTTGGGGACCAAATTTACATAATTTTAGATCGTGGACATTAATTGACAGAAATTAAAACTTTGGGGGTCAATTATGCAATACAAACAAAAGTTTGGAGACTAATTTTGTCAAAAACATAATAGTTTGGGGACCAATTTTGCAACATAAAACTTCGGGAACTAGTTTTGCCAAAATGTATAAAATTTGAGGACCAAAATTGTCAAAATATTCAAACTATCCGGATAAAAAATGATTTGAGATTAAGATTATTTAGTAATTTTGAAATAATAATACATTACTTAACTTGAATTTATTAAAGAAAATAACTAAATTGATTTTGACCAAGAAGAAATAATAATGTGTTATAAATAATACGAATAGAAAAATGTGAAATAAGATAGACACTAATTTAGGATCATAAACATAATACTCATACCTTCAATATTCTTGTGTGTTTTCATAAGACACAAATCAATCCTATTTATAAGCAATATATATTAATTCGATTACTAATTCAACTATTATCCTTAAATATATCTACCTTATTAATTAGATATAAAAGTTAGGTATAAGATATTTTGTATATTGTATTTTAGTTTGTATTTTCTTGATTTCGTGGTATATGTTTCTTTACTTTGATAAATATACACATATATATTCATAACACTACCCTTGAATGTTTATTAATAGGGCGGAAGACATTTTTAGTCCCCAGAGTTTCCAATTTTTGGCAATTTTGATCCTCATAATTTCCAATTTTGGCAAAACCAGTCCCCGAAGTTTGATTATACGCAAAACCGCCTCCCAAAGTTATGTGTGTGCAGCATAATTGGTCCCCGAAGTTGTAATGTATGGCAAATAAGACCATTGGACAAAAATTACACATATTTGGTCATCAAAGTTTTAGATTTTTGGCAAATCTGGTTCCTAATGCCGTTAATGGTCCCCAAAGTGTGTAAAATTTGGCGATTTCAGTCCCCAAACTTGTGAATGACTAATTTGGTCCCCAAAATTTATATAATTTGACAAATTTAGTCTCCAACATAAGAATATGATGTTTTTAAGATGGATATGTAAGAATTTGATTTCCCGATACATCTTAGTGTTACTAAACTCAAAAGTTATTGCTTACTTATTCGATTTTCAAATTTATAGGGGCAACGAGATGAGTTTGTATTCATCTCACTTACTAAACCTATTTGATCTCCCGATGCATCTTAGTGTTACTAAACTCAAAAACGTTAAGCTCACTTACTAAACCTATTACAATTAGATGAATTTGTATTCATAGGGGCAACACTTGAAGTTTATTAATATTTGATGAAATTCGTTTGATTTTTTAAGATGAATTCCGAGAACTAACTGATTTTCGAGACTTGTAATTTATACAGTTTTTGTAACTTGTAATTGTTGTAGTTTATGAATAATTGATGATACTTAAGTTTCGGAACTTATAAATTTTCGGAACTTATAAAATTTCGGAACTTGTAAATGTTGGAAATTTATTTATCGATACTTAAATGCAAATGTTTATGACTTTGAGTTGTATGAATATGAAGCTAACATCATGGAATATTGGGCGCTAATATCTTAAAATTTAACCGAACAACAAAATACCAAATGTTAGTAGTTCAAAATACCCGAAATATTCATAACATAATGTTTCAAATAAGAATGATTAAAGTAGTACACATTCATAGTTTCATTCTTGTGCAATATTTTCTTCTAAAGGGTGCATTAGTCGAAGTAGGGATGTACGTCTTTGCAAATGATTTTATATCCGAAACCATAAACAAATTTGGAGTCATCTACACAAACAATATCATTAGTGTAATTGTAGTATACACAATTAGACAATTACACTTACAAAATAATGGAAATTTACGAGTTTATAGAAACACTTACAAATAATGGATACAATTTCTGCTCGTACACATCCGGTGCCTGTTGTAGAAATCGGAATGCGTATTACAAAACATATATTCTACATTCCGATGCCCCTTTTTGCGCAGGGACATCCAGCAATTGAATGTGTATTTGCCGAACGATGGAGTCTACGTCCAACCCATTTTTTATCTCATAAAATTTTGTTACAAACCTGTTTATCATGATTAGAAAATACACTTGAATAATGGCTGGAACAAGAAACTAATAATACATGTACACCTCCGGCTCTATGGACGACTAACGCATTGTACCCATCGAATCCAACATAATCATTGTTCGTTTTGTTTGGTCTCTGAAACCACATAAAACCAACAAAGACCAATGACCCCTATCACGATATACGATCATCATGTGAATACATGAAATATCTTAAGCAAGTATCACGCACATATTACGAACAAGCATACCCTGTGACAATTGGCATGAACACGTATTATGTACTGCACAAAACATTACAATCAACAATACATGTCCAATGCAATGGATCTGTTCCTCTAACATATGCATCGAAGACAATTGAATCAACAAAATAATAAAACCCTTTTTGTCCAGTACGAACAACTTTTTTCAGCATACACCTAACACATTTCAACATACAAGTGCTGAAATAATGTACTCCGATTGAATAAACATGATGAATAATCCAAACAAAAATTTGAAAACTTACATAATAGTGTTATGCACCACATCGTCACTTAATTTGCCCCAAGATGCTAGGGACACCGCATTTTCGGTGGTAGCCGACATCCCTTGCATTTTGTAATTGGGCCCGTTCACACTCATGTCAATCTTATCGGTGTTACAAAAAGCTACTGGGCCATTCATACTTACATTTGAAAGGACGACAGATGAGGGCACAGTACCCGTGGAGGGTACTTGAAT
>RWGZ01000965.1:238252-294617 GCA_009725065.1 Utricularia reniformis
CTCGTTCATCTACAACCTTTAGTTATCTATCGTCTATTCATTATTAAATATAATTATTCTTTTCTATTACTTTTAGACTAATAATATACTTTCAATATATTCGATAGTATTTATTAGAAATCTGATTCACCTAAATTTTGGGTTATGACATTCCACCCATCTTAAAATGAGTTTCGTCCTCGAAACTCTTCGTTATCCTTGTATTGCATTAAACTCTTATTTAAGTAGTTTCTTTAAATTTTCATGTCATTACATTCTACCCACCTTAATATTGAGTTTCGTCCTCGAAACTCGAATGTCTTAATATTCTCCTTATACACATCAATTATCTACTATTCACTTGAATTTCCCTTGACCATGAATATTGGTCAATTAATACTTTTTCAAACAACTCCTATCTCCATCCTTAGCACATTCAATATTATGCGTTTGCCTCTACTTTATCAAGACATCTTTTCATCAACTTCTATTAATCCTCTTCATTATTCTATCTTTTCTCTCTCCCGCTTCTTTACAAACTCTTATTTATACTAAAAAGCTCTCTTACCATTTTACCTATTTTCGAAATTGATTATCACATAAATTAATAGTTTACGTATTAACGTTTTTAACATTGTACTAACATACTACATTAAATGTTAATCATAATTTTTCTTTCATCCTTTTCAATCTATACTTTGGTTCGCATTTTTGTACCCTTAATGTTATATTCACATGTTAATAATATTTACTTATACTTACTATACATGAATCCATTTTCTTAATTTAGCTTTATTTAATTTACTCCTGACTATCTGATTTCTCTTGAACATACCATTTCCCTGTCCATTACCAAAATATATTCGTACTATCATTCCTTCATGACTTCTTGTTATTTCGTATTATGTATTCGTATTATTTATTAGCTCGCTCGTATCCTTAATAATCGGGTTATTACATCCTTCCAACCTTACAATGAGTTTCGTCCTCGAAATTCGATTGTCTTGTTATTTCCTTATAAACCACGATTCCCTACCATTCCTTTCATTCTCCATTATCTCTCAATATCCATCCATTAATATATATATAATTTTTTTTTTCGACTTCAGATCTACAAGCTTTGAAAGTTCAACATCCTTTTCATCCTCTTGCTACTAATATACCAATACATCTTTAGGATCACTCATCCATCCATCGTCAATCTAGAACCTTCTCATCACTTCTTCAATCACTTATATTCCTCTCTTGCGATACAAACATATTATTACTTTATCCATCTCCAATAATATTTCAAATTTTTCACTTTTCATCTGAGTGTTAACCTTTACCTATAAAAACGTTCACCTACTAAAGACCCCTTTCCCTAGTTGGCTCAAATATTATTCTGACCCGACAATATATATCTCATCCAAATAATTCCTTGCACAACTCATCTCAATGACCAACTCGTATTTCATACCCCTTCGCCTATCAATGGGGAGTACATTTCCCGACCCAACACACCTTATGTACTCTACCCATTTCCTACCAATCTCTCGTAAAATAAATTCAAATCCAATTATCTTTCCAATTCATACCTCTCGTCTTTGTCTTAACCTTCATCCGTACAAAGTTTGACCGGCTAAAGACCGCCCCTTTTTTTGTTGGCTAAAAAATGATTCTGATCCATAATACACCTCGCATCCCAATAATACTTCCGCCAACTTATCCCATATCCATCGTAGTTCGTAGACCTCCTCAAAACTCGGATGTCTTAATACTCTTATGAATCTCCTTACAAATTATTTGGATTCCTTTAAATACATATAGTCATCCGTTAATATCCTTTATTTATCCATTATGTATCTCTGAGCATTGGAACATCTCATATCCTTTTTATGACGATTGTACCTCAACCACGTATCCTTTGACGTTCCCAATCTCTTTTACTCCCTTATTATTAAGGTATCAAGTCATAATTTCCTTGGCTTCGATTTAGCTCATATATCACTCGGGTTACTAGAATTCACTACTCACCTGTCAAATTGTTTAGATCCCTGCGTCCGTCACTAATCGGTCATTGCCTTTTTCATCTCTCATAATGTTTCCCATTTCCTCATCTCATTCTAGTGTTAACATTCATCCGTAAAGACTTTCACCGTCTAAAGATCTTTTCCCCAATTTGCTCACTAACTAAACTATCCAACACTACACATCTCATCAGAATACTCCTTTCGACAACTAATCTTAACATTCATCTCGTATTTCATATATCTCATTCTATCATAGAAATAGACATTACTCAACTCAACAAGTCTCATACACTTTGCACTTTACCCATCCCATGGTCGGCTGTACCAATTAACTTAATCCCGAAACTTAATACCACCCTCAACTTCAAATGACATCTATTAAAANAGAGGTCGGACTTACTCCATTGCCATTCTCATTATTTTGGGCAATTATTTTACGCTTGTGGTCGATCGGGTGCATCTCTTATATGCTGCTCAATTACTGGCTACCTGTAAACGCTATCGTCTATATAGCATACTTGCTTTCTTAGTAAGGGGCCGTTGAAATAAACAAGGCCATGTGTTTGAACATGAAGGGTAACATTTTAATTTGAGGTCGAGTTCCCAACTATGAGGCGAAATGATGACTTTATTGTCTCTTTTACATACGATCCCATAAAGAACAAAGTGTCTTTAGCCGACATCTAAGTATAGCTTGGACGATCATCGAATATAATGTAGGGGGACATAGCGATCGAGGTAGGGCGTTACCTTCCCTCTATTCCTAATTCTAATATATATTATCTAAGAATTAAGATTCTTTCTGAAGTATTTATCTCTCGGAGAACTTCTCCTCGGAAGATATTAGCCAAATTCTATGGGCTATAGGAAAAGAAAACCGAGGAGCCTCGACTGGCAATAAGAAACTAGGGCAATAAAGTAAAATTACCTCATAAGAAGGCCAAGAGACGTCATACTTTCGTCTTACACCCATATGTTTCCTTTGATGAAAGAAGTCTCAATTCCATATGAGATTGATACTCTCTAACTTAGAATTTAAGATTTGCCTCTACATGGTTCCGTCTATAATAAAACCTTACAACTTGATCAAACCTGATAGATATTGATATATTCGTGTTATCTCGGGTAAGAAAATCCATGCAGTCCATAAAACGACTTTACAACATCTCCAATAGTAAATAAGATAATCCATATCACGCTCGCAATAATTCTCTGAACCGAATGGCCATAGATGAAGACGTACGCACCATACACCAACATGCTAATCCTTCCCATTCATAAGTAATGAGCCCGAGGCGTCCATAAAATACTTAAAAGTAATTCGCCATATGTCTAAAGAGTACAAACCTTTCGAGGATATTTACTTGATCGCTTCCATACGGATCTCGGTTAGGCATCTCTTATCGTAGGAGATCGAAACATAAGTTTCCTTGCCATACATAAGGGAATGACCCTTGACTATCGGAACTTCGTTTAAGGGAGCGATCTAAATACATCCAGGCCAGCTTCTTGGTTCTTTCAACCATAACAAAAAATACGAGACAGTCATGAGACAATTACTGGATACACCATTTATACGAAATAAAAATATAGGCTCGTCCACTTAACATAGATTCATCATGTTCATCCCAACAATAACTTGATTCTATCTCTTTGACTTATCCACTTGACATCCGGAGAACAGGCGAAGGACACAACGTTGTTCGAGACAAAGAAACCTCTTCATGTGAGGTAGTTTTCACAACTTATCAAATGACTATTTTGTGCTATGGACGAGACAAACGTCTTTCTCAACATCTATACGAAACAAATCCACTTCGTATACCGCTTTACAAACTTCTCTAGAATTTTTCTGTATAGATTTGCTCATTCACCATTAAACAAACTGTCGTGTCGAAGGCTATCAAAGCTACCAAAAATGAGACCTCTTAATCATCAAATAGACAAATATCGGTGTCATTAAATGTCCTTATACGACAAACACTTTATCCATAATATTCTTTGTTGTGGGATACTTCTTCGATCACTTTGATCATAACTGTCAGTCCCCAATCGTAGAAGAATTAAATTAAATTCACACTATATGGTGAATATATGGCTACTCTAATCATTTCTCTGAATGAGAAAAATGAACACGATCCATCGGCAAGTAAATGTATGTGCATATGATTAAGCCTAAATGATGGATTTTCGAGCCGATAGTCCATTTGATAGGGGTATCACTTTACAATTTATGTAATATCTAAGAGTGCCCGATCATAACTAGCGGGAATTGATACCATAAGGCCATCACTTGGTCAATTGGATGGTCAATGAAAATATGCCTTTACAAATAATGAAGTATGTGCTATATGACCGTACTAAGTTGGTTTAGCGAATGATGTCATGTCATAACGTGGCTTCATAACTTCTCCGATAATGAAAATACACTCATCTCTTGATAGTAAATAACTAAGTATTCCTCGTCATATAATGAAACTTCCTTTTATTTCACTTCAATTTCTCTGATCGCCTTAAGAAAAATCCAACATCGAATAATCTGAATTAAGAAGTTAACCTCCAAAATAATAATAGCTTCTCATATGATTAGTTCGCCAATTCAGAATAAATACTTCTTCGGCGTAATTTCACGAATGTGACAAGGGTTCCAGATAATCACATAGAGTTTATACGATAATTCCGATATTAGGTACGAGTCCCCATTAATCATAACGTTTGTTGAATGCAAACCATAAAGCGAGTATTTTCCTGTTTCAATTGTTAATTCAAATGAAAACCATAAGTACGATCACAGTCGCAGGGTAATCGCTCGGCCATCCAAATCGCAATAAAAAATGCTTGACCTTTTAATAGGGTTCGCTTCTAGTGGACGATGGATAGCTAACAACGCAAACATGTGGTTTAATATTTTCTTTCTTGGACAATAAATAACACGATTTCATCTGGGTAATCGGCCATGAATTCCGTGAAAAAGGATATCTCTGTCACACAAACGACATTTAGTATTTCTCATGAAAATACGTTTTCGACGAACTTGCATTCTAGCTGAGTATAAACTTGCACCTCGGCATTGCACTGTCCCACAGGTATAAACTTGCACCCGGGGTCAACATATTATCATAGGGTCTCACGAAGCACCCACAATTCACATCACATTGTCTCCGAGTATAAACTTGCACTCGAGATCACCTCATTCTCATAGGGCCTCACGAAGCGCCCTCAATTTACTTGCACGTTGTCTCCGGGTATAAACTTGCACCCGGTGCAATCACACGCTCGCCGCCGGTATATACTTGCACCCGGGGCCATCACCCTTTCGTCTCCGGTATATTCTTGCACCCTGGGCCATCACACTTTCGCCATCACACTTTCCGTCTTATCTCAACCCATCCATAAGACGGCGTCAACACTTACTCTGCCAGTCAATAAGACGGCGCCATTACATTCTCGACCCGTCCATAAGACGGCGTCATTACTTCCTCGGCCTGTCCAAAAGACGGTACCATCGCACTCTCGACCCGTCCATAAGAAGGCGTAAACACTTACTTGGCCTATCCATAAGACGACGCCATCATATTCTCGATCCGTCCATAAGACAGCGTCATTACTTCCTAGGCCTGTCCATAAGACGGTGCCATCGCACTCTCGACCCGTCCATAAGACGGCGTCATTCGGCCCGTCTATAAGACGGTGCCATGCGGAAATGGACCAGCCTCCGACGAGGGCGCGACCCTCGCCGGCGTGTCATGGAGGAGTCAGGTATATACTTGCACCTTGATTTGCCACGGAAATATGCTCGGTTCTAAGCCGACTATGTCACAATAAACGGGCCCCTTAACATATTCCAACAGTAATTATGTACAGACGATTCTGCCGCGGACAAGAAGACTCATCATGTTCAAAATATTTTACGCAGTATCTAATTTGACGAATTTGAAAATGATCGACTATAAGACAGGTGGTACACTGCATTTCTAATCTGACATATTTAATTTATTCCATCCTCCTTCGTCTAAAATGCAATGGACCTACTCCTACCTTACCAGTCCCCCAGTCGATTGAATTCATGTCGTAAAAAAGATACTTAAAGAATTAGAATATGACCACAAAAAAGAGGGGAACATTTATATTTTAAAAAGATAGATGAGTCACGTCTATACATAATACTTGCGCAAATTGAAAATATGCCATGTCTGTGGCTGCTCCCCTCCGCTCGTGTCCACAAGTGGAGGCCACACGTGACATCTGCATCAATAACTTGATTTCCCATGTATATCGATAACATCACTAACAATTATGAATGCCCACAAGTGGAGGCCACACGTGACATATGCATCAATAACTTGATTTCCCATGTATATCGATAACATCCCTAACAATTATGAATGCCCACATGTGGAGGCCACACGCGACACCTGCTTTCACGCCATTCGCCCATTATCTTTTCCAATAATTGTGCAAAGTATACTACGAAGAGTTTCTTTGCATTATCCAACATGAATTCCTCAGGAGTCACAGACCAGCAAACATCACGATCATTGCGAATTTTCTCTTTCATGTTCCCAAACTTGTGATATTTATTCGACGTATATATATTCAATGTATCCTTTGAATTCCATACACACAATTGCTCTTTGCCAACAACCATTAGGAAGGCCTATAATAATATGAGTCCCCATGAGTCGATAGGACAATCATAAACAGTTGTTTCATTTTCGCAATAGATATTCTGCGTAACTANACTGGGAAATCATGAACAATAGTTTAATTGTCGCCACATATCCTCATAGCAAATATGACTCAACTTATAATTTCGCTTGCGATATTCACCATAGATACTTAGGTTAAGACTGAACCAATTTCCAACTTAACTTGCAATATTTATCTCATCATCTTCTCACATTCAACATAGTCCCCAGCATAAACTTCTTTCTTGAATGCACTTAGCTTCGCACAAGATGATTAGCGGAGATATAATTTTTTTACTAACCGATTCTACTTGCCATTTCTGATACTTATAAGCAAACTCGGTTGCCAATTACACGATTTCAAATATTGGCCTTTATCTTGAGATAGTCTCACTAGTGATTTCTTCATAATGACGATAGGCACAAGTATTCTCTTGCATCGCAATACACTTCACTGTCTAATATATAAATCTTGAAAGCCCATTATTCTAAATATCTCACAAATGCATGTCACTAAACATCTATGTTTATCGATCAGGAGGAAGATAAACTTTTATATGCTGAATTGAGGATAAATCCGTTAGCACTATCATGTTCGAATAAATAAAAGAATCCCTCGAGCATAAAGACATGACTTTCCGTGAATCGATAATATGTATCAAGAACTCGAACAATAATGGGCTTCACTCCCGTTAACAAACTCTCATTCTTCCGAGTGAAATAAACTATAGGTTTTTGTACTTGCACTCTCTTGGTTGCTGGTTCAAAGATCAATATTATATCATATCCAGATTAATTCAAAACTATTATAATGTTCACATATTCTTCCATATTGACCAAACGTTTTTATTCGCAAGTCCCCAGTGTTGACTGAATTAGTTTTCGGAGTACCGCAGTTGTCCGCAATCTCTATTTTGAGAATAAGAAATTCCGCTCATAACAACATACTAAACATACTCGTTTTATTACGTGGAAACTTTTGGTGTATATCCCATTACCGGATTAAATAGCACGGGTCTTAACTTCACTAGCCATCAAAACCTGTTTAGTACCAAGAGCGGACACTGCGAATGTGACACGCCACGTACTATTCCTTTCAACGATTCATTGGAAGGAAATAATTACTCCACCCTTTCATGTCAATAGAAGGCTCCGCATATATGATAACTTTAATGAGACTCACTTTCATAACATCTTAAATCCTCTCTCTTAACCGGTCTAAGGTCGGTTCACCGAAATTTGACCTTTTGTAGTCTCCTACTAACATCATTACGACCCCTTCTTTCTCATCATCAAACCCAACTAAGGCAGCACTTATGACTTCTTTGAAACCGCAAAACATAAACCCAAAGGTTTATGATGAGGAGTGGAGACAAAACGAATCGATATTCATATAACACTTTCAACCTTCAAAAGCAACTCGAGTATGTACTTATCAATTTATATTTCGCTTACAAACATCATAGACCAATAAGAATTTCCGTCTTTCACTAACAACTCACATCTAGAAGGATTCCACCTCACTCAATACTTCATCAATATAATCAATCACTCGCTTAAATATTGGAAATGATTACTTCCAGACCGGTTTTTATCTATATACCATCACTATTGACTTCCATACATTCTTCTTCTCACATCTTTAAATATTGACCTCATCGACCGCTAATACGTAGCATTTGGTTTCTTCAAACCAAAAGGCTTAATTGAAAAACTTCAAGCCGAAAAACTTAAACATTATGTCAATGTCGACGATAGATATAGGTCCTCTGTAGGCATCGTTCGACTTTGGAGCCACAAATAGGTTCGCGATCGATTATGTGCATTTCATAGAGCCCTTCCTTGCAATATGACTTCCAAATCTTCAATAACTATGTTTTCATTTTCACGGGAGAATATCCACTTCTTTCGTGGAATTCATTTTAATTCTTAAAAATTCACCTTAATAATAGAGGTTCTATCTTTATATCATTTTCTCTTTTTCTTCTAGAACAAAACCATATCATATTAATACTCTCAATCTTCCGTTTAGAAAGCCACCATATAGATGCATATCTTCGCACTAGACACCCTTATATCGCTTCGGAGCATAATACTAGGAACATATCTTGCCGACACATGATTTCCCTTTTACTTCGGAACATAATAATAGAGCTATCAAAGAAGAGTAGGGATATGGTAGCTCTGATTAGATTTAAAGCACTTCTTCGTAGGGCAAAATTGTAAAAGAGGATAGGAAGATCCACCACTACGAATTCCGTTAATAAATACATTGATATTTCCTGATATCCCAATGTGACTGGAAGAATAACAAATCATTCAAAAGCAACAAAAATGTTGTTAAACCAGACTAACTCAATACGTTGCTTTTTAAGTAATGCCAAGACATTTGCTAGGATGCACATATGGTCAAGATACTTGCCGGCTTGATAATGTCACAGGTTAATTAACAAAGAATGCTCAATAATCATATATTTCCGGACGAATACCATTTCGGGCGATCAATAAAATACCACAACTTTGATATCTCTTTCGTGAACTCCAGTAGGCATAGTTGTATAACGGTTGATACTTCTGAAAACTCAAAAATCATAATTCTCAAATATCTTTAAATAACTCCTTAGCA
The DNA here is from genome assembly GCA_009725065.1 of Utricularia reniformis. Lineage (NCBI taxonomy): Eukaryota > Viridiplantae > Streptophyta > Magnoliopsida > Lamiales > Lentibulariaceae > Utricularia > Utricularia reniformis. The sequence goes on from RWGZ01000965.1 coordinate 247,558, forward strand.
TCTTGATGAATACATTCTAAGAGACATCCAATTTGGATATTAAAGTAAATCGAACACATGAAATCTTCACGATAGAATAAGAACAATCCGACGAATACCATTTCGGATGATTAAGAAAAATAATTAGATACTCTCTTCAACATAGGTTTCATGTTACCAAAAACTTGATCATCGAGTAGATATTTAACTTCAACCATTGAAGCTCAATCGTTTCCTTTAATTCCAAATACTCAAGCATAATTCCAAGAGTTGCGAGACTCTTCAAGGGGTTTCGTTAATGCAGACCTACACGATTCAAATAGAGAACACCGGCGGTAAAGACATGACCCATTTTTTCGAACAACAATTAATCACCAATGAAAACCAGGGCGATTTGACTACTCCACACACATGCTTGAATCCACTGAATGATTAGTAAGAGACTTGATAGTCCATATAACCATTAGGGGGGTGTTGATTACTAAGTGGAAATGTCGAGACATAAATATACGGTTCATATAATGAGAAGACGAGACCGCCCTTCAATAACACCTCCACTCGGGAGTTTCATTTTATGATTCTGTCGTAACCTCACGCATTTCATGGTTATTCGTTGATTAATAACTTGGCATTTTAAGCACATCTTCACTATCCATACTTGAAGCTTCTCTTTATGTTACGATAAATATATTTATTCGCGAACGTCTTGTCTTCCATACTAGTTTTGTCTTTGTCATAATAACTTCTCGATGTGTTATATTCCCAAAAGCTTATCCTTCGATGACCGTCTTATCATTTTAACAACTCTTCAATATGCGTATTTGTAATTTCTCCGTCCGTTACGATAAATACTCGTTCATTCATCAATGCTCTCAATTCAACACTAGTATTTTGCCATAAATACTTCTGAAAGGCGAACTCTTTTCAACTCCTCAATATAAATATTGAGATATTATACGACATGTACAATCTTTTGAATGCCAAATAATCCACTAGAGTCTCCGTAAACTTCGTTAATCTCGGAGTCTCGAGCGTTAAACTGCTAAAGTCTTCGATATTACGAACGAACCATATCTGAAAGATAATCGGCTTCTTACAAGGCCTCTATAAAGATCATTACTACTTCTCAAATGAATAACTAGACAATCCCATTGATAATGCAAAAATAGATAACCCACATCATTAATCTTGTACTTCCACACGCTATGTGATTTCGAACAAACTGAGTATATATTGAGTAAGCTCCCTCAGACTTATGACGTCTTGACTAAGGTCATGTTAAATAGATCTTATGGCAATCACTATAATCTTTGATTGGGTAATCGAGCCAACTTCTTCGACCTCGCTCTCGGGCATTCCTTCCACCGTATAACTCAACTCATCAAACTAATTGTTCTCCAAAAACCAATCAACACAGGACACCAATCGGAACTGTAATGAAAATATGACAAAATACTTGGGACTGATGAGTTCCCAGTGTAGTTGCTTGTAATAGAGGGGCGGGCGTATATAAGGGATCCACCTTTCTTCTGTTAAATCATGGCGAGAAATATATTTGGAACTGAATAAATACACTTGCAATTGAATACCAATAAGGTTTGCATATTGGACTTCGACAATGATACATTCGATCGATCACATGATTTACGACAACGTCATGTGACTATAAGTATACAATCTTTCATTTCCCGATTATGTTGTACATATGTGAGTCCAAGCTCTTCCATATTCTACGGTGGATCCTCTAGATATTGCGACGATCAACTCGTCTCGTGTTCGGCATAAACAACGACGGACTTTATTTCTTACATTAATGTTGTCGAAAAATAGTGTAAAATTTCCCATAATCCTTCAAAAATTCACACAACGGATCCAATGGTTGGACTCGGATCGAAACTAGGATCGTGATCATATAATTGCTATTGACAATGTCACATATCCTTGTGAACCAACACATATTCCACATGACAATCCGCATATACTCATATAACCTCTTATTTTTCCCGGTCAATTAACTCATGTTGACTTGGGACCTCCAGCTTTCCGTGGCTATTATTCTCACGAAAAACTCGGCGCACACTTATACCATTAAGCAACACGCAGATAAATCCTCCTAATGCCACTACGCATCCGCTCATTTTCTATGTGAGGTTCACATTTATCGCGAGGGTCAATCAACCACCACTCCATGCAATACTCAATATCGCCACAAAACTGGTTAGAGAAACATACAACCTCTCCGAAGGGTCGTGATGCCACACCGAATATAACTCATACTTGAATCCCGATATGAAATGGTAGAAAAAGTTTGGAAACCAATTGAACTATCGAAGAATAGAGTCTTCCAAAGAACCGGCAAAAGTGCATGGTCATGTCATTCAATAGTGACATGGATATGCAAATTCGATACCGTGAACATAAAATAGCTCGGGTATGTTCGCCATATACCCATCTTCTTTGCAAACGAGGTCCATATTGACCTCTCACATATCCCTGCTACATAATATGATCCTTTCGATCATTCGAAATATGGATCATTTTCGATTGATAGATCGAAATGAAATAGTGAATGCCACCGAAATCCGACCAGGAAAATATGACACTGTCATATCACCGTGTGATTGTATACATAAAATGGAGCCTCCCGTGAAATTTTGGTAGTGCCAAAAAACCGGATTTTGTGGACTTTTTGTTTTTTTTTCTTTTTTGGAACCCTTGCATCATCCCATTGGCATGTCTTCGACACATATTCATGCAATATGAAAATATTTCAATGCACTCATAAATAGATCCCCCCGGATGAAATCGCGCTCCGGAGGTTGGTTAGATTCCCACTAGTGAGGACTCTTCCTGTGGCATTGATTGAGTCCTCGGTAAAATATCATTCCTTTCGTCTTTTACTACATAAGGGTTGCAATCCGATACACTTTCTTCATTTATATCACTCTCATGTTAGGAATCCCATATCCTCACAATACATAACAAGCTCCAAGCTCAGCACAAGAGCTCTCAATGAGATTAAGTCTCGGGTTCCCACGGACGGCGCCAAACTAATCTAGTCCAAAAATATTTTGGGTATTCGTTTATGATCAGTCAATTTATTATATAATTTTGAGTTCAATTATTGTGGGGACACGAACGATATACGAGGTTGGGCCCACAATGTGTGAGCTTACATCCTCGGGAGAGTGAAGCTCTACCTTGGTTTTCACTACAATAATCAAGAGGTACAACTACAATGAATAAGTATAGGTAATCTGAGTGAAAACGGTACGAAAAGCGATCAAATATGCTCCGCCACGATAGGACTGCCGAAAACCCGCGATTTAGGGGGCTAGCCGCGAGTTTTCGTACGAAAAGTCGCGAACAGTGTTATTATAGCAAGAAGTCGTGAACAATGTTATTATAGCAAGAAGTTGGGAACAGTGTTACTCCAACAAGAACTCGCGAATAGTGATACGCCAAGCGAAAAATCGCGGATGTGGTGCTGCTCGCGAGTCCCCTGGCCTAGCAATGAGTCGCGAGTTTTGGAACAGAAACTCGTGACTCGCGACTTTTCGAACGAAAAGTCGGTGGTATGAGGCTGGACATCGAAATCTTGCGACTACGGGTACGGATGCATGCTCTCGCGACTTTCTGAGCGAAAAGTCGTGACTAGGTCAAAAACTGGCGAAACCGGGAGCTTTGGGAAGTGTGCCAAGAGTCTGAACCCTTTTCTTGGGCTTAGGGTCTTGTACTTATAGAAAAACTCGGCCAAATAAGTGAACTTATGGTCCAAAAGCCCAATCTTAGTCAAATTAGCCCAACTTACTTAGAAAATATCCAATTAATCCGGAATAAGTGTCACAGCTCCACGGAACTTCGGAACTCCATCCTGGTCGAGAGTTTAGTCGGAAATGCGATGAGAAAATACCGGAAAACCTCGTATATCAGTTTTTTGCCTCCAAACAGTGAATACGCAGCCACATAACATCATTGCACCCGGCCGATGTGCTCCTGGGTGGCAAATTACGAAAATACCCCTAGCCTTATATGGGGTCTAGCATGCCTGAATTACGAGAATACCCTCGAGAATGCCTCGCGATAGACATATAAAAATACCGAAAATACCAAATAGCCACATCGAACAAGCTCCGAGGTTAGCATAATTACATAAATAACATCGGACAATATCAATACCGTAGGCAAGAGTGTGATGGCCCCGGGTGCAAGTATATACCTGCGGTGAAAATGTGATGGCCCCGGGTGCAAGTATATACCGGCGGCGAGAGTTTGATGGCCCTGGGTGCAAGTATATATCGGTGACGAGAGTGTGATGGCCCCGGGTGCAAGTATATACTGGCGGCGAGAATGTGATGGCTCCGGGTGAAAGTATATACCGGCGGCGAGAATGTGATGGCCCCGGGTGCAAGTATATACCGGCGGCGAGAATGTGATGGCGCAGTGCAAATTTATACTGTGATGACCACGGTGAAATGCCGATGGGATAGTGTGATGCCGCGGTGCAACTTTATACCGTGGTGACCACTGTGCAATGCCGATGGGACAGTGTTTTATACCGTGATGACCACGGTGTAATGTTGATGGGACAGTGTGATGCCGTAGTGCAAGTTGGCACCGTGATGACCCCGGGTGCAAGTTTATACCGATGGGACAATGTGATGACCACGGTGCAATGCTGATGGAAAGCGTGACAATCACTGTGGAAGTTTATGCTAGAAGAGAACGTGCAAATAGATATGCAAATGCTTCGTTTAACTGATCTCTAGTGCAAATTTACACTCAGCTACAATGCAAGTTCGTCGAGAACATATTACTATGAGAAATAGTAAATGTCGTTTGTGCGATAGAGATATCATTGTTTACGAAATTAATGCCAGATTACCCCGGGAGAAATATTGTTATTTATTGTCGGAGAAAGAATTTATGAAAGTACATTGTTACAAGATTGGTTTACCTATCATCGCCGAGGGATACATTCTGCTAAAAGATCACACATTTTCTATTTTGATTGGAATGGCTTGTATGAGTTTTGTGATCGTATTCATGGTTTTCACTTAAGTAAACGATCAAAATGACCATATATTGGCATTATGGTTTACATTCTACAAAATGATGTGATTACTAGGGGCTCGTACCCATGCTCGGAACTATCTTAAAAGCTTTCTGTGATTATCTGGAATCCCTATCACATTTGCGAATATCTCTTCGCAAAATCATGTCGAAGGATTATTTAGCCCTAATTGACGAACTAATCATATGAAAAGCTATTATTATTTTGGGGGATAACTTCTCGATTCAGATTCTCCGTAGTGAGATTTTTCTTCAAGCTATCAGGGAAATTGAAAAGAAATGAATGAAAGTTTCATTATACGACGAGGAATACTATGTTATTTACAATCAAGCGAAGAGTGTTTACTATCGGAGAAATTATGAAGCCACGTTATAACATGGCCTCATTTGTTAGATTGGCCACGTTACGGTCCTACATCATGGATTTGTTATTTTTGACCGCATATTTTCATTTACAATCAAACTGACAAAGTGATGGTCTTATGGTATCAATTCTCGTTAGTTATGATCGGGCACTCTCAGATATTATCGAAATTGTAAAGTTATACCCCTATAAAAGGGGCCATTGTCTGAAAAATCCGTCATTTGACTTAATCATCTGCACGTGCAATTATTTGCCGATGGATCATATTCATGGATTTCATTAGGATAAACGGTTAAACGGCCAAATATTTGCCAGATAATATTAATTCAACTAAATTCTATTACGACTGGGGACTCACATTTATGATCAAAGCAGTTATGATCAAAGCGATCGGAGAAGCGAACCACAACAATGAATATTCTGAAGTGGATGAACCTGTATTTTAGAGCCTGTATTTCGTATGAATGGTGTATCTAGTAATTGTTTCATGACTATCTCGTATTTTTTGTTATGGTTGAAAGAACAAAGAAGATGGCCTGGATGTATTAAGATCACTCCCTTAGACGCAGTTGCGACAGTCATGAGTCATTCCCTTATGTATGGCAATGAAACTTATGTTACAATCTCATTTACGATCAGAGCTGCCTACCCGGGATTCGTACGAAAGGTCTAGACTCTTTCAACATATGGCGAATGACTCTTAAGTATTTTATGGATGCCTCGTGTTCATTATCTATTAGAGGGAGGGATTAGCACGTTGTTGTATAACATGTGCGTCGCTATTTATGGTCATACGGTCCAGAGAATTATTTCGTGCATGACACGGATTATCCTATTTACCATCGGAGATGTCATAAAGTCGTTTTATAGACGACATGGATTTTCTTACCCGAGATAATACGAATATAGTAACAACAATCACGCTTGCTCAAGTTGTGAGATTTTATTAGAGACGGAACAAAGCAAAGACAAATCTTAAATTCACAAATAAAGAGAATCAATTTAAAACGGAACTGAGACTTATTTTATCAAATGAAACATATGGGAGATCAAAATTGGTGAGATAGAAATATAACAGTCATTGGCTTTCTTATGAGGCAATTTTACGTTATTGCTATAACTTTATGTGGTTTCCTATATGATTCTCAGTCGGAGCCCTCGGTTTTCTATTCTTATAACCCATAGAATTCGGCTAATATCTTCTGAGGCGAAGTTCTCCCAGCGATAAATACTTACCTCAGAAAGAATCCTAATTCTTAGATAATATATATGGGAAGTAGGAATAGAGGAAATGTAACGACCCTACCTCGATCGGTATGTCTACATAATATTCGATGACCGTCAAAGCTATTATTCAGTTGAGCCCTACCTCGACACTTTGTTATTTATGGGATCGTATCTAAAAGAGACTATAAGTCATTATTTCGCCTCAAATTTGGGAACTTGACCTCAAATTCAAATGTTACCCTTCATGTTTAAACACATGCCCTTGTTTATTTCAACGACCCTTACTAAGAAAGCAAGCATGCTATATAGACGATATCCTTTACAGACAGCCGGTAATTGAGCTGCATATAAAATATGCACATGATCTACCGTAAGGGTAAAATAGTTGCCTCGAAATAGTGAGAATGACAAAGGAGTAAGTATCGACCTACTGGCAGATGTGAGAAAGGGATGTTCTTGTTCGAACATGGGGATATCTTATGTAGGGAATTGATATATGAGCTCGAGGTCGCAGAGTAACAATCACGACGGGAACAAAATTAAATTGTGAAGTTGAGGAGTGTGACAGGCCCCCAAAGTTGTGAAGAGCTGGAATTTGATGAAGCAAAAAGTGATAGCTCCACGCTGAAATTGAAGCCTCTTGATAGACAGTTAAAAAATATTTTCTAAGTTCGATTGCGTAATATTTACGAATCGAAGCAGTGCATTAGAATTTCAGTGTATGATGAAACGCGTCAATACGCAAAGAAAAGGGAGATATGTCTAAGAGCAGACCCTCCGACTTGAAAAATCTGATACCATTAGTGACAACGAGATGATTTCGACCGTATTCATGGTGTTCTCAAAAAAGTGTATGAACGGGTTTTGGATTTCCCGACGAGCTGATATAATGTGGTTTACGACTCAGAATCTGAATCTCCAAACCAGGGGACTATTGATATTGTCGGGGGTTATTTATGTAATTATAATAACCCAGGGGCTCGTCTCACGTGGCTATAGGGTATTTTTGATTTTCTATTATATTTATTGAGCGATGTGATTTCGGGGGGTAATCTCATAATTTAGGCATCCCGAGCCCACGTATGAGGATTATGATGGTGTTTTGAGCTGTTCTGGATGATTTCGGTCGGAAATGATGATACGGGTATTTTCGTAATTTGGCACTTGGAGAGCTCGTTGGTGACCTTACGCGATATTTTTGGATACCTCCTAAGCATTTGGAGATGATCAATTGGTAAAAGAGTATTACCGAGTATTTTCTAGGCATTACGTGTTATTCATGTTCGATCGGGGTGCATTTTTGAAGTTCCGGGACGCTGTGAAACTTATTCCGGTTTCATTGGGTATTTTCTAAATAAGTTGGACTAATTTGATTAGGACTGGAATTTTGGACCCTAAGTTGACTTATTGGGCAAAGTTTTTCTATAAATACAAGACCCTAGGCTTTAAAAAAGGGTTCAGATTCTTGGCACGCTTCTCAAAGTTACAATTTAGCGAGTTTATTACCCAGTCACGACTTTTTGTACAAAAATTCGCGAGAACCTTACTCAAGCCTCTGACTCGCGACTTTTTGCTTTAAAAGTTGCAAGAGCATGTATGCATGGCTGTAGTCACGAGTTTTCGTCGACTTGCCACTCACTTGAGACATTTTGTTCCATCCGCGAGATTTCGCATGCAGGAGTCGCCAGTTTTCATCCATGTAGTCGCGACATTATGTCGAAATGTCGCGACCATCACCCATTCACGAGATTTCGTGCAAAAAGTCGCGACTCCCCAATCTCGGGCGCGACGGAGTGGATTCGATCATTTTTCGTACCGTTTTCATTCGGATTATCATTATCCTTTGATTGTACTTGTATCTTTTCATTATCATAGTGCATACCAAGGTAGAACTTTGCTCTCCCCAGGACGTAAGCTCACAAATTGTGGGCCCAACCTCGTATATCGCTCGTGTCCCCGCAATAATCAAACTTAAAACTATATAAGAATTGACTGATCATAAACAAATGCTCTAAAATATATTTAGACGAGATCAGTTTGCCCGAGATTATTTATGTAATTATGATAACCTCGGGCTCGTCTGACGTGGCTAAATGGTATTTTTGATTTTCTATTATATTTTTTGAGCTATGTGTTTTCGGGGTAATCTCGTAATTTGGGCATCACGGGCCCACGTATGCGGATTCTGATGGTGTTTTGAGCTGTTTTGAATGATTTTGGTGGGAAATGATACTAGGGGTATTTTCATAATTTGGTACTCGGAGAGCTCGTTGGTGACCCTAGGCGATATTTTTGGCTACCTCCTAAGGATTTGGAGACGATCCAATGGTAAATGAGTATTTCCAGGTATTTTCTCGGCATTACGTGTTATTCATGTTCGATCGGGGTGTATTTTTGAAGTTCTCGGACGCTGTGAAACTTATTCCGGTTTCATTGGGTATTTTCTAAGTAAGTTGGGCTAATTTGATTAGGACTCGGCTTTTGGACCCTAAGTTGACTTATTGGGCCAAGTTTTTCTATAAATATAAGACCCTATGCCTCAGAAAATGGTTCAGATTCTTGGCACGCTTCCCAAAGTTCACGTTTTCACGAGAGTATGTTGCTTGTCGCGAGTTTATGAGCCTTGTCGCAAGATTATGACCCTGATCGTGACATTTTTTCCTTTCGCAAGATTTTGTATATGAGAGTCGCGAGATTATGTTGCTAGTCGTCAGTTTATGAGCTTGGTCGCGAGATTATGACCCTGAAAACGACATTTTGTCATTTTGCGAGATTTTGTATATGAGAGTCGCGAGATTATCTTGCTGGTCGCGAGATTATGAGCCTGGTCGTGAGATTATTACCCTAATCGCGACATTTTGTCCTTTCACGAGATTTTGTATATGAGAGTCGCAAGATTTTGCATGGACTCGCGACATTATGACACAAAGTCACGAGTCCCCTCATCATGGGCGTGACGTAGCGGTTCCGATCGTTTTTCATGCCGTTTTGGTTTGGATTGTCGATATCTCTTGATTGTACTTGTAACCTTTGATTATTATAGTGAAAACCAAGGTACAGCTACGCTCTCCCGAGGACGTAAGCTCACATATTGTGGGCCCAACCTCGTATATTGCTCGTGTCCCCACAAGAATTGAACTCAAAATTATATAATGAATTGACTGATTATAAACAAACGCTCTAAAATATTTTTAGACGAGATCAGATGTTATCCGTCTACGCTAATAACAATGTGATCTCGTTCGAAAGTATTTATGTTGTTTGTTTTAGATCATTCAATTTCTTTTATAATCTTGAATTTAATTATTCTGGGGACACGAGCGATATATGATGTTGGGGCCACAATGTGTGAGCTTACGTCATCGTGAGAGCATAGCTCTACCTTGGTTCCCACTATAATTATAAAAAAATACAAATACAAACGAGAGATATTGACAATCCGAATGAAAACAGTTCGAAAAATGATCAATTCCAATCCGTCACGCTCGAGACGACAAAAACTCGCGAATAGGAGTACGTGTCGCGACTTCTGGACAAAAACTAGCGGATGGGATGAAAGTCGCGAGTCATGGTGTCCAATTGATGAAAATTCGCGAGTCCGGGGTCAGGGTGGTGAAAACTCACAAGTCCGGTGGCCAAGCGACGAAATCTCCCGACTACAGCCAAGGATACAAGTTCTCGCGACTTTTTGGGCACAAAGTCGCGAGTGTGGCGTTGAGTGAGTGCTCTCACGACTTTTTGTATAAAAAGTTGCTAGTGTGGCATAAAGTCGCGAATGTCGGCTTTGGGAAGCGTGCCAAGAGGCTGAACCCTTTTCTAGGGCCTATGGTATTGTATTTAAAGAGAAAATTGGCCCAGTAAGTCAACATAGGTTCCAAAAGCCCAGTCTTAGTCAATTTGGCCTAACCTGGCTCCAGTTTTTCGGAAACGCCCAATTTAACCGAGATATGAATTGTAATGTCTCAGTTTTCCGAAATGCATCTCGGCTTATCACACGTAATGCCGAGAAAATACCTGAAAATACTCTTCACCAGTTCCTCATCTCCGAATACTTAGAAGATTGCCAAAAAATATCGCATAAACTCACCAACGAGCTCTTCCAGTGCCAAATTACGAAAATACTCCTGACACAATTCTAGCTGAAATCTTCCAAAACTGCTTAAAATGTCATCGGAATTCCAATAAGCGGGCCCGGGATGTCCAAATTACGATATTACTTCAAAAATCACATTTACTAAGAAAATATAATAGAAAACAAAAAAATACTATTTAGCCACGTTAGACGAGCACCGGGGTATCATAATTACGTAAGTAACCTCGGGAATATCAATAGTCCCCTGGTTTTCAGATTCTGAGTCGTAAACCACAATATCAGCTCGTCTCGAAGTCTAGTACTCGCTCGTACAAATTTTTTAGAAAACCATGAGTAAGGTCGAAATCTTCTCGCCGACACTAAGGCTATCAGATTCTGAGGCCGGACGAGAATTTCACAACATTCCAACTCGGGGGGATCTGTTCATATAAATATCGCTCTTTACTTTGCGTATCGATGCATACACTGCACCCTGAAATTCTGCTGTGCCGCTTCGATTCGTCAATTCCACACAATCGAACAGAGGAAATTTTTTGAACCAGTTTGCCAGTCACGATGGTGCCAATCTCCGCATGCATTTCTGACTTCTATGGTTCATCAAAATCCAGCTCTTCGCGACTTAGGGGGTTCGTGAGACTCCCCCACTGCAATTCAATCTTGTTCCCGTTGTGATTGTTACTTTACAATCTCGAGCTCATATGTCTTTTCCATACCTATGATATCCCCGCATTCGAATAAGAACATCACTTTCTCACCTCCACCTGGAGGTTGGTACTTATTCCTTCGCCATACTCATTACTTCGGAGCAATAATTTTACGCTTACAGTTGATCATGTGCACCTTTTATATGCAGCTCAATTACAGGCTACCTACAAAAACTCTTGTTTATATAGCATGCTTGCTTTCTTAGTAAGGGATCGATGAAACAGAGATTGCCGGATGTGTGAACTTTAAGATTAACGTGGGACTTTGAGGTTGAATTCCCAACTTTGAGGCGAAATGATGAATTACTTTCTCTTTAAGAAACGATATCATCAAATAAAAAGGGTCTCTGACCGACTTTTATGTATAGAGAGGAGGGTTCAACCTGATTATAGCTTAGTCGCCAATCGAATATTATGTTGGGGACATGTCAATTGAGGTAGGGTCATTATCTTCCCTCTATTCTTGCTTTGTGAGAATTAATGTTCTATCTTGAAGTAAATCTATATTGCGGGGGAAGCTTCGCCCTGGAAGATGTTAGATGAACTCTACGAGTTATAAGGAAAGAACACCGAGATCCCTAACTGAGAATCATATAGGAAACAACATAAAACCAGCAAGAACGTAAAGTTGTCTCATAAGAAACCCGAGAACCGTTATAATTTCATATTCTCAATATTGATTCCTCGTATGTTTCATTTGATAAAAGAAGTCCACAGCTCTCTTTAAAACTGTTTCTCTATATCCGCAACTTTAAGATTTTTCTCTACTCTGTTCCTTCTCTTGTAAAATCTCACAACTTAATCAAGCTCGATCGTTGTTGCTATAATTAGGATTATCTCTAGTACTTCCGGTTATAAATAAGAGAATCCATGCCATATATAAAACAACTTTATGACATCTCTGTTGGTAAATAGAAAAATCTATGTCGTGCAAACGATAATTCTCTACCTTCTGATCATAAATAAGGAAAACCGAGCCATCCACATAATACTAATTGTCATTTAAAACCTTTCGGCAATAATCGCTTGATCACTATCATACGGATCCTGGGTAGGAATCTTAGATTGTAAATAAGAAGACAGTCTGTGCTATAAGATAACTATGTCATTCCTTAGATCGTAACATAGGTTCCCTTACTATACATAAGGGAATTATCCTTTACTGCCTCAACTGCGTTTAAGGGAACAATCCTAATACGTTCATACAAGTTTCTAGGTTCTTTCAATCGTAAACCATAGGTGAGAGATGCTCACGAGAAAAATACTGGATACGCCGATCATACAAAAATAAAAATACACACACATCCACTTAATAAAGATTCAACATATTCATCGCTTACCTAACCAGGCGACCAACAATAACCTTATTATATTTCTTTAACTCGTCCAGTTATCCTTTGAAGAATGGGCGAGCGCGACACAACATTGTTTGAGTTACATGAGAAAGATACCCCTTCGTGTGAGTTGGTTTTACCAACTTAACAAATTACTATTGTGTGACATGGATGAGTCTAATTTCTTTCCTTACTTACTGTTCGAAACGACTAGACTTCGTATGTAAAACAATCTTTCTCGAGAATTTTCGACTGTCTATAAAGTTTCTTATTCACCAGTTAGCAAAAACAATCGTGTCATAAGATATCATCAATAAGATTTCTTAATCATCAAATCGGAAAATATCAATGCCATAAAATATTCTTATATAACGAGCAAGATTCTCTGAAAAAATATTCCCTTCTGTCGGCCACTCATTTGATCACTTTGGTCATAACTGAGAGTCCCAAGTCATAATAGAATTTAGTGACATTCATACCATAAGACTAATATTTGGCCATTTTAATCACTTATCCGAATGAAATCCATAAATATGATTCATTGGTCATTCATAGATAGATAATTAAGCCATGCGATAAATTCTCAGACAATGATCCCTTTTATAGGGAGATTACTTTAAAACTTAGATATTAACTGTGATTACCCGATCATAAATAACAGGAATTGATGCCATAAGGCCATCACTTGGTCACTTTGATCGTAAATGAAAATACCCTATCATAAATAGTGAAAACCATATCATAAGACCATCACATGGTCGCTTTGATCATAAATAGAATTCCTCAAATCTTGGTATTGGACCTAAACAAGCACCCAACACCACTTACTTAAATCGACCTATACCGTTCTCCTCCAAAAAATAAGCATAGGAAGCCTATACAATCCAGGTGAAAGTAGCGTCATGTTCATGGTACAATCCTTAGACTAACGTAAATTTTTTACTCCCACATAGGAAGATTCAGTACCTTGGCTTAGGTGGCCTTTTGAGGACCATGGAGGAGGCATATGTCTTTTTGCGGATCTCAACGAGCATCTGACATCACTTTTACTTCTGTGTCTAAAACAAGCACCCACTAGTCCAGCGCCTCACCAAACACCCTGACTAATCACAACTTCTGGGTCTTAACAAGCACCCACTAGTCCAGGGCCTCACCAAGCATCCTCACTAATCACATCTTATGGGTCTTAACAAGCACCCATTAGTCCATGGCCTCACCAAGCACCCTCACTAATCACATAATCTGGATCTTAACAAGCACCTGCGGGCCTCACGAAGCACCCCAACTCATCTCGCAAGCTCGGGTTTGAACAAGCACCCGTGGGCCTCGAGTAGCGCCCATCACGTTTTCTTTCTAGGTATAAACTTGCACCCATAATTGTCCCATCCTTTCTAGGCCTGACCTTTCCCGTTCTCCTCCCCAAAAGTAAGTAAACGTAGGAAACATTCTCATTACATAACAAATGTGGCTCGGGTTTTTGGGTTGAGTCCACCTCGTTTTCGTCTTCATATTCTTAGACAATATCTCCCTAGGTGTCCTCGCTATACATATGTGTTTATCTACTCAAGATATCACACAACGGCCAACTATTTACACATGCTTTGTTTATCTCATTCTTTCTTATAAAACTCTATTTCGCACATTATCCACCGCTCTATTGCACAATCAATGAAATCACCGCTATCGGAACAAAATCCTTTCAATCATTCAAAATATTGCTCTCTTCGATAAATGGACCGAAATAAAATAGTGAAATGCCAACGAAATCCGACCCGGAAAATATTACACCATCACATCACCACGTAATTGCAGACTTGAAATGGACTCTCCCATGAAACTTTTGGTAGTGCCGAATTTTTTATTTTTTTTTGCAACCCTCTCGACATCTTTGGCATGTCTTCAGCGATTCATGGCACATGATAAATTTTCAATGCACTCATATNAATGGTAAGTAGAGTGTATGAAGTTTCCATTAATAGATTGTGACTGCTTTATAGATATTTTTGTTAACGAGGACGAGATGTGAGGATGGCATGGGAAGAAGGTCGTCTGTTGTCGGATGCTATATTCTGGTCTTTTGAACACTTTTAAATATCTGAAGTTGAACTTTGATGCATTTCAGACTATCTTAATCTATGTTTTGAAATTTAAGTATAATATACAATTTCATCAATTTGGCTAGGCCTGATTTAGGGTTGTTACAAATGGTATTGGGGCTAGCACCACCACTAAATTGGTGGTGGTGCGGTCGTACGTAGGGAAGTCGTCTAGGATCACATAGGAGGACAACCGACCATAGGAAGGGATGAGTGTAGAGTAGAACATGTCGTATATGTAGTTATCAATGTTGATAAGAACTTCGGAACCCGGTATCCCGAACTGGAGGAGGCCCAAACTATTCTTTGTTGGCACAAGTGATAGAAGCCAAACCTAAAGGCCAGAAATCTAATACCTAATCAAAACTTAGCCCAATGAAGATAGCATGTCACAAAGGCCCACTTGGGCTAAGGAAATATGCAAGCCCAATAACCAAAAATTAGGCTTGAAGGTTGGTGCTATGCGTTATTTATTACTTCGGGGACCTATCCTTTGGATCGTTCCAGATGGTTACAACATGCAGCGGGCATACACACGTTTCCCACGCTACTAGCCCGATCACACACTCTAGAATTCGGGCTCACTCACGTTTTTTGTCAAGACAAAACGACATTGGCATAGGGGTTACAGAGCGTCATTCACACTCATTCTCCCCTTTATAAATATAGGGTTTAAAGGCAAACTCAACAAGACCTTTTCGAAGCGCGAATCAACCTTTAATTTGCTGGTTTTCCCGCTTGAGCTTTCTTATTTTCCCTTAGTCATTTTTATAAGCCCTCAACATTTGTAATATTAACTATTATATTAAAATATTGGCTAAGAGCATTTCGAGCTCTTAGCCAGGTGGTTTTTTCCTCTTTTTCATGGGTTTTCCACGTTAAAATCATTGTGTTAATTGCCTCTTCCTCATTTACAATCGTTCCCCCAATCTAAACAAATCAAAATCGATTTCGTTTTATTACGAACCGGACGATTGTTGATACCCCTAGTTTTCTAACCACAACTGTACGTGGGGACGATTTTCTAATTCCCATTCGAGGTCTCTCCTTGGGATAGGACAAGCAAAGGCATGGCGACAAAAAACTCCACGAACGATAGTGATGTTCTCCCTGTAGGACCTGGAGGCTGTTATTCGAAGGTGGTACAAGAAATTACGTCGGAGAGAAGAGGAACAGAACGACCTGCTATTAATATCCATGTTCCTACAAACAGAGGGTACGATGAGGGGCTATTAATACCCCTAAAGCGTGCAGCTCCTATGAAGAGGAGATTATCAGGTGCGCTGTGACGATGAGGAGGCGAATATATCAATCTACTCCATCTCCTCCACTTAGAGGTCCAAATCCCGTTCCTGGAACTGACCAGGAACGCATGCATGAGTGTATCAATGAGGTTACCACAGAGATTGAAACTCTAGGTACGCAAAGGGATTTTGAGCCCGACCTTGGGCGGAATCTTGAACTATTCTATAAGTCCATGAAGGCTCCAATCAAACGAAGAAAGGACGATAACTAGTGGCACAACCTGCATACTGCCCAAACATCGTCCCAACAATCTGGTAGCATTACCGCTACCTTAGGTAATTTGATGCTCCCTTTTTTTGAGGAGATCTGGGCGTAAGTCCCAGATCGGTATTATCGCAATCCGGAAGGGTTGCCAATGTTTCAAGGTGACAGAGAAACTATCGATCACGTCGCGGATTTCAAATTAAGGATATGAACAGTTCGGGCCTCGGATTCACTAAAGTGTCGCATCTTCACGGCAGGATTACAAGGCGATGCTTGAACCTGGTTCAAGAATATGCCATCTCCATCCATACGGTCGTATGGCGGATTTATCCTGGCTTTTCTTTGAGCAATTCGCACTGAATGTAGTACAGCCTCGAAGCAGGCATGAACTATATCAGTTGAAATATATCCCGACAAAGATGAGTGTCTGATCCTTCATGGAGAAGTTTAATGAAGTCGCCTGGGGTCTCAAATTGGAGCTTAGAGACAAGATTGAAATTTTGCAGCAGGTCTTAGGACCGTGTGGCTTTTCAGCCAGTTTGGTAATGAGTCCCCCATCCACCCTAGGAAAACTTCATTAGAAGATTAACAAATATATTAAGGTGGATGAAGCACTGTGACCAAACTACAGGAAGCCTAAAGGTAATTCGGAGCCCATAGTTGATCATAGGGCTTTGTACCCTTAGAGATATCCTCGAGAAGTAGCGGCTATGACTGAGACGAATGATCCCAAAAAAGTGAGGGCAAACGGGTGTATTGCGAATTGCATCATAATCACGATCACCCTACATTGAAGTGCATGTTACTGCAGGAGACAGTAGCGGCGATGACAAAGGAAAAGTTTAATCAGGATGATCCTAAGGGCAAAAGAGTTGAGTCTCTCCAAAGGGGCCGTCAAGGTGACGATCGTCACAGGCCGCGGGGTATAGATAATCTGGGGCAACCCCAAAATTATTATGATCTAACGGAGGACCGAATGCCACCTCTGCCTGAGAATGAAAGAGGCCAGCACATTCGAGAGAATCGTCGCTAGGGCCGATGATGACGGTATCGGGGTCGGGGTGGGGGGTGGCAAAGCCTCGCAAATGAAGGTGGAAGGCAGGAGAATCCCCCTCCTCCACCAGATGAAATGGACACTCAACCTCCTCAATATGAGGAAGTGCCCAAGGAACGAGACGTCGTTGGAGATATTTATATTATCTCCAGCGGAATAAGAATCAATGAATCGGTCAGGGACTAAAAGAGAGCAGCGCGCGGGGATTCCACCGATAGTTCTGAATCTGTGGCGCTAATTAAGTACGATGCTACTGAGAGGTCCTCTTCTTACGAGGACGCCATCACCTTCACCGCGGCTGATCGGGAAGGAGTTACTGATCCATGTGATGATCCTCTTATCATCACTTGAATCATCGCTAATCATCGGGTCAACAGAATCTTGGTGGATACCGGGGCTTCGTGCAACTTGATAAAGCGCCAAGTGGCTGAAATGTTGGGAGCTCCAAGTTATGATCTCCTCATTGCTAACATCACCCTATGGGCATTTGACTAGAGGAGCGTCATTCCGTGCGGGAAAATCTTATTAACCATCACTTTGAGAGATCAACTCAAGGACCAACGAAGACTCTTGAGTTTGTTGTCGGGGAAGTCAACTTGGCTTACAACGCCATCACTTGGACTGACCAGACTCAGTAAGTTTGAGGCTGTAATTTCTAATTATCACATGATACTCAAATTCCCCTCCGCAAATGGAGTTATATCTTTAAAGGGAGATCAAACAAAAGCAAGATAGTGCTACATGAGTTATTGCCGAACGTTGGCACTAGTTAAAAGGGCCTAGGTGGATTTTTTGGAAGAACAATGGCACCCGAGGCAGGCTATGGAACCCATCGGGTTCAAACTGATGAACTTGGTTGAAGGGGATTCAACCAAGATTACTCGCATCGGAGAACACATGGCCCCATCTTTTGAAGAAGAACATGTCTACTTGCTGAGAAGCCACATGGACATATTTTCATGGACCCCGGATGATGTTCCGAGGATCGACTGATCCGAACGTTAGCATTGAATCAACACTGCCCCCGGAGCAAAACCTATCCGACAAAAGAGTAGACGCTATTCTCTTTAGAAAATTGAAGTCATTCGGGCGGAAGTGAATAAACTACTGCGCTCTGGATTCATCAGAGAAATGATTTCGTCTCCTAAGTTCAATTGCACCCTAGGAATGATTCTCCCTCTCTGGTTTTGTCGAAATCACACTCCTTCAAGAGATACAAGTCTAGGTTTCTTATTTGCTCCTATTTGTTGCATATTTATCCTATTTTTAAGAATAAAACATACTTATTTGTTTTGAGTAGAGTTTATGTTGTACAATTTAGATCACATTAGTAAATTATTCATGTTACCAAACCATATGATTTTAAGGGTAAAAATAACACATTACACCACAATCACTTTTATTAAAGATCATAATATTGCAACTTATTGAATCGTATGTCCAATTTATTTACCTTGTGAATGTATAGTGTTATTTCCTAGCCTTACATGTTTAGTACGCGAGTCACTCTTTGGTATCGGCAGAAACCATATACACTAACTTTGAAAAATTCATGCTGGCACTAAAGTAAACTATATCTAAGCTGATGCATTATTTCGAAGGCCGGAAGATTTGTGTTTATACTAATCAGCCTTTGAAAGCAGTCTTGAATCAGGCAGATCTGAATGAAAGATTATCTAAGTGGGCAATCAATATAAGCTCCATGTATCTGGAATTCGTACCCTGAAGGGCGATCAAAGCTTAGGTTCTTGCTGACTTCGTGGTTGAGATGACCCGATCAGCTATATTCTTATACCATGAGGACGATCGATGGATCATTTATGTTGATGGATCGACATTCTCGGGAAAGGGGGCGGTCATTACCCTCACTACGTAATATTATTCATTCCTCAGTTAAATTCTTATTAACATGAACTAATAACATGGTGGAGTATGAGTATGTATTATCGGGAATGACCTTGGCCCGATAGATGGGAGTTGCTAAAGTGCGAGTGTTCTTAGATTCCAAGTTAGTTGTTGAACAATTTGCAGGAGATTCGAAACACATGAGCCCATGATGAAGCTATATTATGCTAAGGTCCTCGAATTTTCTAGGAAGTTCAGCGATTTTTCACTTGACCATGTGCCTCGAGAACAGAACAAGGTTGCTGATGCATTAGCCAGATTGGCCGCAAGCATACCGAATATAGGACTGGGCACTGCATCGGTCCATATTCAGGACCGAACTTCGGTCGAAATACCGGTGATCGAACAATCAATTTAGGACATCGGGGCTTTATGCCATGAACTTCAGAGCTTCAACATTGATGCCACTGAATCTCACGAGGAACCCACGTGAATGGACCCCCTAATCAAATACTTGACTAATGGCTATCTTCCTGAGAACCCATCAGAAGCCAGAAAGATTGAATTTCGGGCAAAAAGATATGTCTTAAACAACGGGCGACTCTTTAAGAAAAGTTTCGAGTGACTGTTCTTACGATGCTTATCCCCTATCGTGGCAGAGGCTGTCATGATTTATGTTCATGAAGGATTATGTGGCATTTATTCTGAGGCTCGATCCTTGTACTATCGGATCATTAGGGCCGGATACTTTATCCAACAGTACTTGAGGATGCCAAGAAATACACTAAACGTTGTGTTGTCTGTCAATATCATGCTCCGGTCCCACAATAACCAGGGGCTCCTCTGTAACGTCCCAGAAAGGCGGCACAAACGAAATTCGGACAGGTTAGACTCGCATAAATTCTTGTTATAAAACATGGAATGAGGGGTATTTTAGTAATTTTAGAAGGAGGATTAAATGGTCATTTAGACAAGTTAAGAAGCCTATAAGTAGGAGTGGGAAGGAAAAGGAAGGGTTATTTGGCACAAAAAACGTGAGAAAACTCGAGAGAATCGGAATTATCGCGGAGCTTGGGACCAAGAAGACAATTATCACGGAAATTGGGATCTACTTGCAATTATCGCGGAATTTAGGGTGAAGAAGAGAATTTTCGCAGAATTGGGGGTCAAGAAGGGAATTATCGCGGATTCAGGTGGCTGTTGCAAATTATTGCGGATTCATGACCAAGGAGCAAATTATCGCAATTCCGGGAGCCATTTGCAAAATTGTCGCGGAAATGGACTGATTTGCAAATTATCGCGAAATTCAAGGGCTTACTTGCAAATTATCACGGATTTGAGGGCTGATGTGCAATTTATTGGGAAAATGAACATTTATGCAAGTTATCGCGGAGATTAAGGACCGAAACGCAATTTCTCGTGAATACGAAGAGCAACACCCGGATTGGCCGTGAACTTTGGACAATAGTGTAATTCGTCGCGAATCCTAGGGTAAGGTCGCCAATTGCCGCATAATTCAATTAACTAACGAGAGTAAGTCATAGAGTCACACGAAGGTATAACATGCTAATACGTGTATGCAGGAAGTAGGGAACAAGGAAGCACCACGCGATACGACGACCAAGTAAGCGGAGTAAACATAGTAAATTAAAAGAAGGTTCACAGTTAGGAGCTTAAATGAATGCTAAATTAAATCAAAATGAGTGTAAGGTAAAAACTGAAGTCTCGGGGCAAGGTGGGAACACCAAACTCGGCATTGTGTTCATGAGCACGGTCAGCCACAGGTAGGACATGTCCGAGGAAGGAACACATGGGCTCTCAAAAACAGAATTGCGCGCACTACAGAGTCGAACGGAACCGGATAGGAAAGGGGTAGCGCCCGAGTCACTGACCGGAGAACGGAAGCATATATTCTCGCCGAGCCAACTAACAGCTAACGGTTGGTTTGGGCGAGACTTGTCGTCCGACATGTAAAAACCGATCACAGTAGAATGCCATGCAATGATAAGGAGAGGAAATACAAAAACAAAAGAAAAGATAAAAGAATAAGTAAACTAAAAGAATAAGAGGGAAAGGAATGAAATCTAGCAAATTAAGTATATTATATAGAAGTTTCTTTTAATAGATTATGACCATTTTACAGATTTTGTAGGCGGAGGATAGGAGGCTTAGGTGGCATTGGAACTGAGGTCGTCGATCGTCCGTTGTACCAGTCAACCCTTTTGTTTTTGTTTTTGCCTTTAACTTGTTTAGTTGTACTTTGAAAAACGATGGTATTTCCTTGACTTCGAATTGTGTTTGAAAACGAGTCTGGAGTGCTGACCGTAGCGATTCGTCCATAAGGCTACCAAGTAGTTGTAACATTTCTGATGAGTCAGATGTTCCTACACTTGCCGAGTACTTAGATGGATCGCAAAACTCCTAGAACTCACTGCAAAATAAACATCCACTTCGACGGCATTAACCCTTCGCAAATAACCCTTGCGACCATGTATTATGCCATAAGAAGAGATAACGGGGTGGAGTTAGTAGATCAAAGCATAAAAACAAGCATGTCTTTGGACTTATGTAGAACCGGAGCTCGACTAATGCCTGACGCGGACTTAAATATGAATCGAGGTTTCGTCGAAGCTTGCCATGGACTCATAAATAACTGGGGCTATGCCGCCAAAGTGATCATAATAAGCACGGAATGAATGAAGAATGATCTATCCATTTGTTTAAGTTTCCCTAACTTATTAATCCTAGCAAAATTCCAACTTAAGTTAAAGTGACCGAAGGGTTTAAGCTCAAAGTTTGCCGCTAACTTATACTTAGAAGAAAATAGATGTATTGAAATGTGCAATGTTTACTCTAACGACCCTAATTTGGGCCTAGCTTTTTTGTTAAAACGTGCTAAATAAAATGAAAACATTCGAGTGTAAACTTAAAACGTAGTTCGAAAACATCAAAGTTCGACAGCATAATTTAGAGTGTTCTCCAAAGGACCGGACTCTATCACCGGACAACCGACGACCTCCTTCCCATGCCCCTCTCATACCTCGTCCGCGTCACTTACAAAATCTATAAAACGGTCACAATCTATTAAAGGAAATTTCACACACGCTACACATTATCTTTTCATTTCTTAATTACACCGTACACGCACACGTGAATCATTCTTTTTAACAGTTTTCTTATTTCCCTCTTCTTTTACCCTTATCATTCCCATCATACTTTAACTTTACTGTTACCGAGAGTAACATGCTCGGTGCATGTCCCGCCCAAGCCAACCGTTAGCTGTTGGATGACTCGACGGGCCATATGCTTCCCTTCCCCGGGTGGGTACTTAGGCGCTACCCATTTTTCCACCCGGATCCGTTCTGCCCTTTTCGTACGTATCTTTTCCTCTTTGGAACTTATCGTTCCCTTCATCAGGCATGCCCTTCCTTTGGCGAATCGTGTACTAGGCACGATGCCGGGTTCGGTCGGACGGTCCATCCTTCCTCACCCCGAGTCTTATTATCTTTTATCTCGTTCATTCTTATCCTTTCTTCCTTCTTTATTAACCCAATCACATTCCCTAAGTCTGAACCTTCCCTTACTATATTGTGTTCACTCCGCTTACCGTTCNGTGCAATGATGTTATGTGGCTGCGTATTCGCTATCCGAAGGCAAAGAACTGACATACGAGGTTCTCGGGAATTTTCTGATCGTATTTCCGACTAATATCTTGTCCGGGTTGGTTCCCGAGGCTTCGAGATCAACATGGCATTTATTATATCATAATTGGGAATATTTAATCATTTTCGGCTAAGTGAGGTGAACTAGGCTTATGGGCTCAAGTGAGTGGGTTTTGGGTTGGATTTCTCTATAAATAGGAGCCCCAAGGCATTGAGAAAGGATTCGGACCCTTTTCGCATCTCCCAAGGCAAGACTTTCGCTCGAAATCTCGAGATTTCCCCTCTGCAGCCACTATTCGCGAGAAATCGTACCAAATCTCGCGGCCACCCTCTTCTGGGATACTATTCGCGAGAAATCGTACCAAATCTCGCGGCCACCCTCATCTGGGTTACTATTCGCGAGATTTCCTCTCTGCAGTCACTATTCGCGAGTTCTTGCTTGTACAGTAACGGCTGCGTTGCTCGTACAGTGTCGGCTGCTTTGCTCGTACAGTGTCGGCTGCGTTGCTCATACAGTGCCGGCTGCGCTGCTAGTACAGTGTTTTCTGCGAGTTGTTGACCACAACTCGCGACTGCCAGTTTTTCGAGCCCGACTGAGCGTTTTCGATCGTTTTTCGAGCCGTTTTTGCCCGTATTATCATTGTTACCTCATTGTACTTGTATCACTCGATTATTATAGTGGAAACCAAGGTAGAGCTTCGCTATCCCGAAGACGTAAGCTCACACAATGTGGGCCCAACCTCGTATATCGCTCGTGTCCTCAAAACAATTTAATTTCGAGTAATTTTTAAATTGACTGATCTAAAAATAAACACCCAAAATATTTTTAGACTAGATCAGTTTGGCGCCGTCCGTGGGGACGAGATTTTTATTCCATTGAGAGCTTTATTGCTGAGTTTGGATTTCTATTATCATGACTACTCGGAATTGTGATGAACATATTTTTGATGAAGAAATTGAGGCGGATCCTATTCCTCAAATTAATGATGATTTTGTTGTGTTACCGGGGGCTCA
The DNA here is from genome assembly GCA_009725065.1 of Utricularia reniformis. NCBI lineage: Eukaryota > Viridiplantae > Streptophyta > Magnoliopsida > Lamiales > Lentibulariaceae > Utricularia > Utricularia reniformis. The sequence goes on from RWGZ01000965.1 coordinate 271,512, forward strand.
GTCGTCAGTTCTGGAGGAGCCCCCTGCTCAAAATGTAACTATTCGGCCCTCCCGGAGCGGGTTTTCATCCGGAAGGGCACCAAGCTTTTATCCTCAATCACGCGAATGTTTGTCCAAAAGTTATGAATTCGCACGAGTTGGCCGAGTTGCGGTCCGTAACACCGCCCACCTGCCGCCACCTGCACGCTCTAGATCTGCTGATCAGGCAGAAACCGATGAGGATTTGGAAGAGCGAAGGCGTACTTTAGTCGCCCAATTAGAGCAAGTTGAGGCTCAAAGGAGAGCCTAGAAGGAACAGTGCCACCCCGGAACTTGTTAATAATGTGGCCTCAGAGGATGATATATATTGTGTTCCGGAACCACGAGCAAATACAGCAGCAACCGAAGAGCAAAGCAACACTTTATGAAAGATCGGAGAATTGTTAGAATCAAAATTTAAGGAGATGAGCGGGAAGTTGGAGCAAAGCGAGGCTAGGATGAACCAGTTGGTGGCCAATCTGACTCTTGGCTAGGAAAGGAGGCGAGTGTACGGGTAGCACACCCGGGATACTCATCAGACCTCAGCTTACGAGGGAGACTACTTTGAGAATGAGAGGGCTAATGAGCCATCGGTAATCGAGGAAAGGCGTCACCATCTTTAGACGTTTTGCAAAGTCCATGGAATACTTCGAATGCCCTATCTCCTTTTTCCATGGCAATTATCGGAGCCACTCGCTCTGAGTTTATTGAAATGCCTAAGGATCTTCCACAGTATCGCGGGTCGACTGACCCGCATGCTCATACGTCGAATTTGGAAATTCATGTAAGTTTGATGAATTTCAGTGATGCGGCTATGTGTTTCGTGTTTGCCGCTTCTCTTAAAGAATCAGCCCTCCGATGGTTTAACCGGTTGCTGAAACGTTCTATCATTTCTTATCAGGATTTTAAGGATCAATTCTATTCGGCTTTCGCGCCTTTTAACACGCCGATAAAATCTATTACTTCTTTGAACGCGTTGCGGTATGATTCTTCGGAAAGATTGTTGGGTTTTATTACCCGTTTCGAGGCCGAGTGTTGGAAAATACCTCGGATCACTGTTAGTGAGAAGGTTGGGGTGCTGCAGCTTATTCTAGCTGGGCATCCGTTATGCAATTCTTTGAATAGGGATCCCCCGGAAAGTATGGAGGATTTGGCTCTGAGATGGACACAATACATCCGAGAAGATGAAGGTTTGCGAGATCACGGAGTGATTGAAGTACGGGCATATGGGTCCCACACTATTGTTGCATGTCGTGGGCTGGATAAGATTGCCCAGCCTACAAAGTCTAAGTTGAGAGTATTTCCGACATACAACTATGAACAGATTTTCGCCATCATTGAGCAGAAGAAGGGTGGATCTCTCCACTATCCCCCTCCCTTACAAGAACCAACGCAGGAGACTTACGAGTCCCAAGTATTTTGCCGTTTTCATCGGAGCTTTGGACACATAACGAATGATTGTCAAGAATTAATTTCTGAAGTGGAAAGGTTGCTAGAATTGGGTCAGCTTGATGAACTGATCAGTACTGTGGAGGCTCTACCCGAGCCTAAGCTGGGAAAAATCGAGATTCCGAAGGGGCGGCACCCAAACCCCCAAGGGCCGACGCGCCACGGCCAAATGTAAGAGGACGCGGTTATGGAGGACAGCGTGGCCAACGTCAAGGTGGTGGCCAGAGAGGATTCTTTAATGGCGGTAGACAGAATCAGAGAGGTGGAAGGAGAGGAAACAACTATTGTGGTCGCGGCATTTATCAGCCGGAAAGGAATCAGCAGGGGTATGGGTATGATGCTTATCCACCAGCCCCGGCGAATCAGCAAGCACTACCTCCTCCTCCTTCGGTTGACCCCAACCAGGGTCAACCTATTTTGAATGTTGAAAATACCCAACCGAGATGGGGAAACTTAGGCCCAAACATTATGACTATCGCCGGGGGAAAAAGTGTCGGTGATTCAAATCGCGCCCGCAAACGTTCTTATTAGGCATTACATCAAAAGGGGCGTTTTATGGAAGTGAACATGGTCCAGTTGATAGATTTGGACAAGATGACAATCTCTTTCGGACCGGAGGATTTATCTGGGGTCTTCATAGAGCCTGTTAGATACACTTATTGTCGATGTTGATTACATTTACAAGGGCATCAATTTATATGAATCAATTTATTTTATTCTAGGAAGAAATCAATTTGTGTAATCAATCTTGGAAATTATTGCAATGATTATTTCCAAGAATAATGTCTTCAACTTTGGTAATTGAGGGAATCAAGGATGATTCCTTGATTCTCGGCTAAAACAATCGGATTCCAGTTCAACTTAAGAAGGGGGATGTCAACTGAGAGGTCATTACAGCAAGATCTAGTGTCTTCAACCTCGTTATCCCAAAGCGAACCGTCAATTAAAGCAATAGATCAACAATTCGCAATTTTAAGGTTGAAATCCACAAACCAAAGTAGAAGAGGAACATTGCAATAATTTAATTAAATAAATCATTATAAGTACATAGAAAACAATCATAATTTCAATTGTTTGAAGAGAAATTTGACAAAAGTGTCGGCGATTCGAATCGCGCCCGCAAACGTTCTTATCAGTCATTACATCAAAAGGGGCGTTTTATGGAAGTGAACATGGTCCAGTTGATAGATTTGGACAAGATGACAATCTCTTTCGGACCGGAGGATTTATCTGGGGTCTTCATAGAGCCTATACTCCCATATAATGCAATCCTAGGGAGAAGTTGTTTAAACTTATTCGGAGCTGTGGTGTCTCAACCGCATTTGATGATGAAGTTCCCAACACAATTAGGGGTTGGGAAGATGAAAGGAGATCAGGAGATGGCGCGATCATGTTATAATGTGATGTGTAGGAGTGGTATGGATGGATCGAAAGCAAAGTCACATGTTTGTATGGTGGAATTCTCGTCTGATGAAATTATTGAAACAAATGACGGACCCTCTCTTAGGAAGTTTAAAGAGAACGACATGAAGANTTGCGAGATCACGGAGTGATTGAAGTACGGGCGTATGGGTCCCACAATATTGTTGCATGTCGTGGGCTGGATAAGATTGCCCAGCCTGCAAAGTCTAAGTTGAGAGTGTTTCCGACGTACAACTATGTGCAGATCTTCGCCATCATCGAGCAGAAGAAGGGTGGATCTCTCCGTTATCCCCCTCCCTTACAAGAACCAACGCAGGGGACTTACGAGTCCCAAGTATTTTGCCGTTTTCATCGGAGCTTTAGACACACAACGAATGATTGTCAAGAATTAATGTCTGAAGTGGAAAGGTTGTTGGAATTAGGTCAGCTTGATGAACTGATCAGTACTGTGGAGGTTCTACCCGAGCCTAAGCTAGGAAAAATCGATATTCCGGAGGGGGCGGCACCTAAACCCCCAAGGGCCGACGCGCCACGGCCAAATGCGAGAGGACGCGGTTATGGAGGACAGCGTGGCCAACGTCAAGGTGGTGGCCAAAGAGGATTCTTTAATGGCGGTAGACAGAATCAGAGAGGTGGAAGGAGAGGAAACAACTATCGTGGTCGCGGCAGGTATCAGCCGCAAAGGAATCAGCAGGGGTATGGGTATGATGCTTATCCACCAGCCCAGGCGAATCAGCAAGCACTACCTCCTCCTCCGGTTGACCCCAACCAGGGTCAACCTATTTTGAATGTTGAAAATACCCAACCAAGATGGGGAAACTTAGGCCCCAACATTATGACTATCGCCGAGGGAAAAAGTGTCGGGGATTCGAATCGCGCCCGCAAACGTTCTTATCAGGCATTACATCGAAAGGGGCGTTTTATGGAAGTGAACATGGTCTAGTTGACAGATTTGGACAAGATGACAATCTCTTTCGGACCGGAGGATTTATCTGGGGTCTTCTCCCCACAAGACGATGCGTTAGTCGTCTCTCCTATTATTGCTAATAATCCTGTCTCACGAGTGTTTGTGGACACCGGAGCTGCTACCAATATTTTGACTCTTGCAGCTTTTGAACATATGTCACTTAAAGGAACCACCCAACTCCAACCTGTGCACACAAAACTAGTTGGTTTTAATAATAGCGTTGTTGCGGGTGAGGTATCTGTTTTTCTGCCGGTGACTTTGGGCGATCCCGAAATATCAAGAACTTTGATGGTGGAGTTTATGGTGGTGGATCTCCCTATACTCCCATATAACGCAATCCTGGGGAGGAGTTGTTTAAACTTATTCGGGGCTGTGGTGTCTCAACCGCATTTGATGATGAAGTTCCCAACACAATTAGGGGTTGGGAAGATGAAGGGAGATCAGGAGCTGGCGCGATCATGTTATATTGTGATGTGCAGGAGTGGTATGGATGGATCGAAAGCAAAGTCACATGTTTATATGGTGGAATTCTCGTCTGATGAAGATATTGAAACGAATGACGGACCCTCTCTTAGGAAGTTTAAAGAGAACGACATGAAGATGGAGCCTTTGGGAATCAAGACAGTGCCTTTATTTCCGGGCAATCTTGAAAAGACAGTGACAATCGGTTCCGAGTTGTCACCAGAGTATGAGAAGGAGGTAATTTCTTTTTTGCAAAGTAATGTAGATGTTATTGCTTGGTCTTATCAGGATTATGTGGGGGTTTATCCCCAAGTCTGTTCTCATAGACTCAATGTTAACCCATATGTGCGACCAGTTCATCAGAAGAAGAGTGAAGTTTTCCCCTGAGAAAGAGAGGGCGATTGATGAGGAGGTGGAAAGTTTGCTGCAGGCAGGATTCATAGAGCCTGTTAGATACACGGATTGGGTCGCGAATCCAGTGGTGGTCCCAAAGACGAGTGGTGGCTGGAGAGTTTGCATCGATTTTACTGATTTAAATAAAGCATGCCCGAAGGATCCGTATCCGCTGCCGGCCATTGACACGATGGTGGATGCGGCATGTGGCTTTGAATTACTCAGTATGTTAGATGCCTTTAAGGGATATAACCAAATTTTCATGCATTGTGAGGACAAGTTGTTTACTTCATTTATGACAAAAAAAGGCATTTTTTGCTATAGGGTTATGCCATTTGGATTGAAAAATGCTGGGGCCATCTATCAACGTTTAATGAATTCGATGTTCAAAGATATGATCGGAAAGTCTTTGGAGGTTTATATCGACGATATATTAATAAAGAGTAAACATGGGAATAATCACATCCAGTATTTGAATGATTGTTTTGAGGTGCTGAGAAAGTATAGAATGAAATTGAATCCGCTCAAGTGTGCTTTTTGTGTGAAAGGAGGCAAATTCCTCGGCTTTATGGTATCTGAAAGAGGAATTGAGATGAATCCGGATAAGATAACATCTATCCAAGAAATGACCCATCCGACGACTGTTAGGGAAGTTCAAAGGCTAACTTGGAGGTTAGCCTCATTAAATCGCTTCATCTCGCGATCTGCAGAGAAAAGTTTGCCGTTTTTTAAGGTTTTGCGTAAAACGAATCTTTTGTATTGGGACGACGAATGCAGCAGGGCTTTTGAGAGTTTGAAAGACTATCTGAGTAAACCACCGTTTATGTATCCTCCATCTCTGGGAGAACCGTTGGGTTTATATTTGTCAGTGACAAAAGAGGCAGTGAGCGCCGCGTTGGTTAGACATAGCGACAAAGAGCACAGACCGATATATTATGTGAGCAGGAAATTGCTGGGAGCAAAGTCCCGATATACTGATTTAGAGAAGTTCGTATTAGCCCTGATTGTCGCCTCATGGAAATTGAGGCACTATTTTCAAGGACATCATATTGCAATCTTGACAGATCAGCCTATCCGAAGCGTGTTATCAAAGATTGATGCCTCTGGTAGGCTAGCGAAGTGGAATATCGAATTGATCCAGTATCAGATAGAGTATATCTCCAGGCGAGCATTAAAGGCCCAAGTATTAGTGGATTTCATAGTAGAGATGACTCGGTCGGAGGAATTGGGTATTCAGGAGTATTGGGACGCCTTTGTCGATGAATCGGTATCTGCCGGGCGAGCCGGTATTGGTGTTTATTTTAAAGAAAGGAAATCTGGTGAAGAACATGAGTATGCTGTAAAGTTGCGCTTCCCTGCAACTAACAACGTCGCCGAGTATGAAGCCTTGATATTTGGAATTAACTTGGTAGTGGAAATCGGAATCGTTCATTTGCATGCTCATCTGATTCGCAGTTAGTGGTGAACCAATTTGCAGATACTTACTCCACCAAGGGGAACCATTTGTGCAGGTATTTGGAAAAGCTCAAAGAGGCGGCTAAGAATCTTAAGATATTTACGCTTACGTATATTCCAAGGGAGGAAAACACGCGTGCAGACGGTCTTGCATAGGCGGCGACGATTTTAGAACTCTCGGATGAGTCGAAGATAACAACAATGATCCACAACCAGCCCTCTGTCAATCCATTGGAGAAACAGACGGCCGAGGTGGCTAACTTGGAACTTTTGAATGAGACATGGTTTTTATTGGATGCCGTAACCGACGAGCCATCATGGAAGGGTGCTATTGTGAATTATCTAATCAAGAGAGAATTGCCTACCGACGAAGGCGAGGCCCGAAGAAGTATGCAAAGAGCTACAAATTTTGTCTATGTGGATGATAAGCTGTATAAGGAGAATTTCGGAGGCCCATATCTTCGATGTTTGTCCCCAGTACAGGCAAGGGCCGTTATAGAAGAAGTTCACGCTGGGGATTGTGGTGATCATTCAGCAGGTCGATCTTTGGCGAACAAGGTTAAGAGGGCCTGTTATTTTTGGCCAACACTGGTGAAAGATTGTGTGAATTTTGTTCGGGCTTGTTCTGCTTGTCAGTTCCATTCGAACGTGCATCATTTGCCAAGAACTAGTATGAAGCCTCTGCCAACGACATGCCCTTTCGATATGTGGGGCATTGATATTTTAGGACCATTCCCGAAGGCACCTAACCAAAAGAAATTCTGTATCGTGGCCGTCGAACATTTTTCTAAGTGGATAGAGATTGAGGCTGTATCGGGAGTTCGGGAACAGGAAGTTATCAGTTTTCTTTGGAGGTATATCGTGTGTCGATTCGGAATTCCTAGGATTTTGGTATCAGATAACGGAACGCAATTTGCCGGAAAGAGGGTTAATGATTGGTGTGAGAGTTATGGAATTGAACATCGGTTTACCTCCGTGGCACACCCAGAAACAAACGGGCTTACAGAGGTTATCAATCGTATTATCCTACAACAGCTGAAAACACGGATAGATGAATCCAAAGGCTCTTGGGTGGATGAATTGCATAATGTGATGTGGGCATATCGGACATCACCGAGGTCCACTACCGGATTCAGCCCTTTCTCTTTGGTATATGGCTCTGAGGCCGTGTCTCCGGTTGAAGTGACTATTTTATCGGAAAGAGTTATCGCTTATGACGAGGTGTTGAACGAGGATATGAGAAAGTTGGACCTTCACTGTATTGATGATATCCGCGATAGAGCCGCAATACGAATGGAGGTATGTAAAAGGCGGATGGCTAAGAAGCACGACAAAGGCGTTCGACCTATGTTGTTAAAAGTTGGAGACTTGATTCTTAAGAAAGTGGAAGTCTCAAAGCATGTTGGCAAGTTGGATCGAAAGTGGGAAGGACCGTACAGAGTAACGGCCGTAGTGAAGGAAGGAACGTACAAAATCGCAAATATGAGCGGGGAGGAGCTGCCACGGACTTGGCATATTTCCAATTTGCGCAAGTATTATGTATAGACGTGACTCATCGATCTTTTTGAAAATAAAAATTTCCCCTCTTTTTTGTGGTCATATTCTAATTTTTTAAGTATCTTTTTTGACGACATGAATTCAATCGACTAGGGGACTGGTAAGGTAGGAGTAGGTCCATTGCGTTTTAGTACGAAGGAGGATGGAATAAATTAAATAAGTTAGATTAGAAACGCAATGTACCACCTGTCTTATAGTCGATCATTTTCAAACTCGTCAAATTAAATACTGTGTCAAAATATTTTGAACATGATGAGTCTTCCTGTCCGCGGCAGAACCGTCTATACATAATGACTGTTGGAATATGTTAAGAGGCCTGTTTGTTGTGATGTATATTTCCGTGGCAAATCAGGGTGCAAGTATATACCTGACTCCTCCATGACACGCCGACGAGGGTCGCGCCCTCGCCGGAGGCTGGTCCTTTTCCGCATGGCACCGTCTTATGGACGGGCCGAATGACACCGTTTTATGAACGGGTCGAATGTACGATGGCGCCATCTTATGGACGGGCCGAGTAAGACTGTGATGGCCCCGGGTGCAAGTATATACCGGTGGCGAGAGTGTGATAGCCCCGGGTGCAAGTATATACCGATGGCGAGAGTGTGATAGCCCCAGGTGTAAGTGTATACCGGTGGCAAAGATATATTGGTGAATGTAGAACGGTGGACTTATTTTAAGTATCTACTCATTTCAAAGAGGCGTTCGCCTTAGAGTTATCGCAGACTTATACAAGCCCCGCTACACTGGGGACTTTTACTCATACTTATATATTATTATATGCGTTATTATTGAGCATCCATACCGGAGATTCATACATATTCTTATTATCTCGGAATTTTATTTCTTGAGTTGAATTGTTCGGAGTTATATATTTCTTGAAGAATGTGGCGAGAAAAGAAAATCGAGAAGAGGAGAAGTTGTTTTATTCAGAGTGCGGTTCTTTATTGAAAGTACAGTGGAGAAATTAAAAGGAAAACAAAGTCTAATTTCATATATACAAGAGGGATACAAAATGCGGAGAGCACAAAAATGAAGAAAACATATGTAGAAGTTTATTTCTTCTTCTTGGAGCCCGAACCTTCACCGGTTTCGCTAGGGCGCTTTCTTACCAGCTTAATTGTCGAGGAGGGAGGATCAGTCTCTTTTTCTTTAGTCCCCGCAACGGTCAACTTCTCGGGAATAAAGCCCGCCATCTCGACCTCATGGCGCTCCCGAGCTCCTGTCACACTAGCAGGAACGTATAATGGGGGGTCACGTTGACCCATCACCTCCTCATCTTTAAGAAGATCTCCCACGAGGGGACCCACCGGTTCCGGGAATAATGCGGCCAACCTTCGAAATGCATCAGCCGATGGACCCTCCTCGGGTATTTTGATCTCCTCCGAATATAGCTGCTGGTGCAAGTCCTCCTCCAAGTTGAATTGGAGCGCCCCGAACGGATCCCCCGAGCAATCTAATTTATCCTCTGCATCCACAGGCTCGAATTTACCGGATAGACTCGGATCAAGTCTCCCCCTCTCTTCAGGAGTTAGGGATATACCCAGGATTCTCTGTGTTTGGACACTTCCTCTAAAAAAATATAGGGCAGACGACGTCGCATTAGCTAGGGCCGCCAGGTTTCGGAAAGTCGGGGAGTGCACTGTATACTCCCATATCAGTTTCCGGAAACAATCATTGATCTGGGACGGCAACCAAGCAGCTCGAGCCCGAAGACGGTCTACGGTAGACTGGAGAGAATTATTCTTTGATTTCAACTCTTTATTCTCCTCCAGGGCCTTCCCGAGAGCCTTCGAGAGCCTTCTTTAACTTTTCTTCGTCTCAGGGACTTCCCTCAGCTTGTCCTGAGCGTATTTCTCGTTCGTCTTGAGGGTGTCTATGGACTGCTCAAGGGCATGCCTTTTCCCAATGTGAAATTCCGCACACTCCGTCACCTCGCTACGCTGAGCCCGGTTAAGCGCTTCGATCGCCTTGTTATTTTCTTCCCGGAGCGCCGCCATCTCTTGGGCATGCTTTTCCCGCTGATTCTACATCAATTTTTCGGCGGCCTTCTTCGTCTGCTCTCCTATTATATCCGGGCTGTCAAGCTCCGAATGCCTGAGCATGCAGTACTCCCCTATTGCGGCTGCGGTGCTCATCTCTACAACCGTCCGCTCCATCTGAAAGAAAAGCAAAAACCACGAGAAAACATATAAGATACGGATGGTACAAAGAGCAAGTAACAATGGACGATCTGATTACAAACCTCTCCAATCATGCGACGCGTGGTCGCAAACTGGCTCATCAACCGACCGAAGTCGGTGAATACCGTGTGGTCATCTCGTCCACGCGGTGGTAGTGACGGGTTTCTTTCAAAATACGTCAAAGCTGGTCTATTGCAAACGCTATCATCCCTCAGAATCCGAAAGGTTACTCCGTCTTTTACTAGTACTAGGCCAGCCTGACGTCCCATCTCGAGCCATTCCTTCACTATATGTTTCGGTATATCTCTTAATCGGAAGACGTCGAGGAACTCGGCGGTTAACCCACTTTTCTAATGGGTTTCGCAATCTCCAAAATGGTGGGGCCCTCCACCGGTCTTTTCCCTTTATCCGAAAGAGCTTCTTGGTTTACTCCTCCCTCCGGACGGGCCCCTTGCTCAATCTCCTCCACCATCTACATCCCTTCGTCAGGGGAAACTCTCTAGCAGTAAGCTCTACGCCGAGACATAGGAATTAAATCTTCAGGGCTCTCGGGGGCCCTGTAGCCGGCTCATTTCTACGAGCTCGTGATCTCAGTTACCGGAGCAGGCGGTGTTGGAGTAACCGGTCGGGCCTCTTCTGCCTGCGACACAGTTTCTTGCAAGCTTCGCGCCAACTCATCTGCGGCGGTGCGGTTCCGAGATCCGGGCGCCATCTCGAAAATCAGCTCATCCTTTTCCGTAACAAGAACGGAGTGATCTCAGTTTATCGCCTAATCTCGAACGACCTTCAGGGGGAGCCATTATTTTATCTGCAAAACAAACAAGTCGCGTGAGAAGTACAGTTAAAAAGGTTATAGAACATATATACGCTGTGTTAGGAAGGTGTGCTTATCGAGGGAGATGTTGAGAGGGTTTAAGTGTTAATGCATGGTCCAGATACCTAATAGTCCCCTACTAAAATGGGTAGGGGCCGGAAGAATGTTGGAGGCAACCAAGATTGGGGCATAGAATAGCGTCTTCGGAGTCCAGTCAGTACCATCCGATGTAGTGCACGCGACAAGTATCCTCTCCAAAGCCTTAGGAGTAATGGATCGCGGGATAGGATAGTAAGACTCCGGAAGGAAAGGTTCTCCTTCAATTGGGAACCGCCAGGGAAGGCTAAGCACAGATAATCTAGTGGAACCCACACCAGTGACAAAAAAGAAATGTCTCTTCCAGTCATGATTCGAGTGAGGAGTAGAGAATGGGAAGGGGCTTTTCTTGTGCCTTTGGCAAAAAAGATGCAACCCTGGGCACCATAATGGATAGCGGTACTGATCTGGAAAATTTGGAAAAAGCTATCGACGGTTGTCGAAATCCCGTTGGTCTCCATGAAGATGATGAAGGCAACCACCAAGATATTCATTTGGGTTAAGTTGGAAAAGATGGACGTTAAAGCGGTCAAGAGAGCCGACATGAAAGGGTGAAGCGGAAAGCGGAGACCGCACTCTAGATATTCGAGACAAATCGTATGGGTGCAAACCGGCGGACGCAGGATCCGATCAGAAGGACCCGGCTTGTATAGAACACAAACGGAAGGGAGGTGGTAATCTTCCATCAGAGATTTCCATTTTCGAGGGTGCATGGTAAAGGGCCGATCAAAAGACTTTAGGGCACTGACAGCAGGACTCCGAGGACCGGTCGTATTCTCGAGATGTGTGAGTCGATCGAAAAAATGAGGATAGGGATTCGTAATTGGAGAACGGAAAGCAGAAAGACTCGAATTGGAACTCCCCGAGTTGGATGAGAGTCGAGGAATGAGAGGACGAGGCATCGGAGTTCGAGGAACGAGGGAGTGGGGCATGATGTGAATTCTCGGAATTAAGATTTTTCAAATTTTTACAATTTTTTCCTGATTTTAATAAGTGTCTCGCGAGTTTTCGTACCAAAAGTCGCGAAAGTGACTGTACAGCCGACGTAGTCGCGAGAAATCGTTCAAGTGTTAGGTTACTGGGTAACAGTCCAGCCGCGAGAAATCGTTCGCAAAGTCGGAGTGACTGTGCAATGAGAGCTGTCGCGAGAAATCGCTCCAAAAGTCGCGAATGGCACTGTGCTCTGAGAGTAGTCGCGAGAAATCGTCCGAAAAGTCGCGAAGAAGTTTGTGTTTCCGCGAATATGTACTGTAACAGGGGGGAATCCGGTATATATAGGGCCGGATCCTCGTGCCGGGAAAAATCCCGAGATTTTGGCCTGAGCTCAGAATCTGATGTTCTTAGTGTCAAAACGATCGCGTCTGCGAGGGGTTCCCAACCCTACTCAAAAAATTCCCGAGCAAGTGTTGACTTTCGGGACGAGTTTGATATATGGTTTACGACTCAAACTCTGAATCTGAAAACCAGGGGACTATTGATATTACCAGGTATTCTCTTATATTTGTGCTTTGGTATATTCATATTTTTATCGGAAGCAGGTAAATGTTTTGAGATGTATTGGACTATTTCGGCCTCGGACTGGGCCAGGGGTATTTTCATAATTTAATTATTTTACGAGGTTCTCTGGTATTTTCTCATCGATATTTCCGCCTAATTCTAGATCGAGACGCATTTCCGAGGTCCTATTGCGGAATGGCATTTGTTTTAATTTTATTGAATATTATTTAGGTGCCTTGGGCTTAATCTAATGAAATTGGGCTCTTGGGCNCCTTTTTTCTTTGTTTAACCATGTTTATATAGATAATTAATCCAGCCCAATTATATCTCACTAGGCCCATCATTAATGGAGTCCAATAAATAATGACCCATTAATCTCTAAATTAGGCACAAGGATCCTGTAAATAAGCATTCTGATCCAAATACCACGATAAGTTATAAACAATGTCAATCATCAAAATATCTCGATCTGCTTCATTTCTCGACTTGGGAATGACTATATAGAAATATATGTGTCCTCAAATAATAAATATCTCAGGGTGATATCAATATTCATACAAATCACATTGGATATTTGGTAAAACCAAGTGTATTCAAACTAAATAATGCCTAACATCACGAATAACTGTTGTGTATACTAAAAAATTCGGTTCGAAAACGGAATGATCGTGCAAGTAATAACAACACGACTTCATGTCATATCATTGAAACTATAGTTTTATCACATAAATCAATGTATAACCAAATTTTTCTTGGTTCTTGCAACATGTATTCATGTTTAAACTACATCAATTCAAGTTCAATTGAAATCAAAATCATCACACCTAGAACATGTGGAACTATGTGAAAAATAGCCAATGATATTCATACAAATCACATTGGAAATTTGGTAAAACCAAGTGTATTCAAACTAAATAAAACCAAACATCACGAATACATGTTGCAGACACAAAAAAAGTCAGTTCAAAACGGAATGACCGTGCAAGTCATAACAACACGACTTCATGTCATAGCATTGAAACTATAGTTTAATCACATAAATCAGGGAACAACCAAGTTATTCTTGGTACTAACAACACGTTTCATGTTTGAACAACATCAATTCAAGTTCAATTGAAATAAAAATATCACACCTAGAACATGTGCAACTATGTGAAAATCAGAAAAATGAGAATCATACAAATAACATTAGAAATATGGCAAAACAAAGTGTATTCAAACTAATAAAGCCAAACATCACGAATACCTATTATACATACAAAAAAAGTCAGTTCGAAAACGGAATGATCGTGCAAGTCATTACAACACGACTTCATGTCATAGTATTGAAACTATAGTTTAATCACATAATTCATGGTACAACCAAGCTATTCTTCGTTCTAACAACATAGTTTCGTGTTTTAACAACATCAATTCAAGTTCAATTGAAATCAATATCATCACACCTAGAACATGTGTAACTATGTGAAAAATGAGCCCAATGATATTCATACAAATCACATTGGAAATTTGGTAAAACCAAGTGTATTCAAACTAAATAAATCCTAACATCACGAATACATGTTGTATGCACAAAAAAAGTCAGTTCAAAACGGAATGATCGTGCAAGTCATTACAACACGACTTCATGTAATAGCATTGAAACTATAGTTTAATCACATAAATCATGGTACAACCAAGTTATTCTTCGTTCTAACAACATAGTTTCGTGTTTTAACAACATCAATTCAAGTTTAATTGAAATCAATATCATCACACCTAGAACATGTGTAACTATGTGAAAAATGAGCCCAATGATATTCATACAAATCACATTGGAAATTTGGTAAAACCAAGTGTATTCAAACTAAATAAATCCTAACATTACGAATACATGTTGTACATACAAAAAAAGTCAGTTCGAAAACGGAATGATCGTGCAAGTCATTACAACACGACTTCATGTCATAGTATTGAAACTATAGTTTAATCACATAATTCATGGTATAACCAAGCTATTCTTGGTTATAGCAACATGTATTCATGTTTAAACTACATCAATTCAAGTTCAATTGAAATCAAAATCATCACACCTAGAACATGTGGAACTATGTGAAAAATGAGCCGAATGATATTCATACAAATCACATTGGAAATTTGGTAAAACCAAGTGTATTCAAACTAAATAAATCCTAACATTACGAATACATGTTGTATATACAAAAAAAGTCAGTTCGAAAATAGAATGATCGTGCAAGTCATAACAACACGACATCATGTAATAGCATTGAAACTATAGTTTAATCACATAAATCATGGTACAACCAAGTTATTCTTCGTTCTAACAACATAGTTTCATGTTTTAACAACATCAATTCATGTATAATTGAAATAAAAATCATCACACCTGAACATGTGGAACTATGTGAAAAATTAGTCGAATGGTATTCATACAAACATTATAAATATGGTAAATCCAAGTGCATTCAAACTATATAAAGTCTAACATCACGAATACCTGTTGTGTATACAAAAAAAGTCGGTTCGAAAACGGAACGATCGTGCAATTCATAACAACACGACTTCATGTCATAGCATTGAAACAATAGTTGAATCACATAAATCATGGCACAACCAAGTTATTCTTCGTTCTAACAACATAGTTTCATGTTTTAACAACATCAATTCAAGTTTAATTGAAATCAATATCATCACACCTAGAACATGTGTAACTATGTGAAAAATGTGCCCAATGATATTCATACAAATCACATTGGAAATTAGGTAAAACCAAGTGTATTCAAACTAAATAAATCCTAACATCACGAATACATTTTGTATATACAAAAAAAGTCAGTTCAAAAACAGAATGATCGTGCAAGTCATAACAACACGACTTCATGTCATAACTTTGAAACTATAGTTTAATCTCATAAATCAGGGTACAACCAAGTTATTCTTCGTTCTAACAACATAGTTTCATGTTTTAACAATATCAATTCAAGTTTAATTGAAATCAATATCATCACACCTAAAACATGTGTAACAATGTGAAAAATGTGGCCAATGATATTCATACAAATCACATTGGAAATTTGGTAAAACGAAGTGTATTCAAACTAAATAAATCCTAACATCACGAATACATGTTGTATATACAAAAAATGTCAGTTCGAAAACAGAATGATCGTGCAAGTCATAACAACACGACTTCATGTCATAACTTTGAAACTATAGTTTAATCACATAAATCAGGGTACAACCAAGTTATTCTTCGTTCTAACAACATAGTTTCATGTTTCAACAACATCAATTCAAGTTTAATTGAAATCAATATCATCACACCTAGAACATGTGTAACTATGTGAAAAACGAGCCGAATGATAATCATACAAATCACATTATAAATATGGTAAATCCAAGTGTATTCAAACTAACTAAATCCTAACATCACGAATACATGTTGTATATACAAAAAAAGTCAGTTCCAAAACGGAATGATCGTGCAAGTCATAACAACACGACTTCATGTCATCGCCTTGAAACTATAGTTTAATCACATTAATCAGGGTATAACCAAGTCATTCTTGGTTATAAGAACATGTATTCATGATTTAACAACATCAATTCAAGTTCAATTGAAATCAAAATTACCACACCTAGAGCATGTGGAACTTTGTGCAAAATGAGCCGAATGATATTCACACAAATCACATTGGAAATATGGTAAAACAAAGTTTATTCAAACTAAACAAAGCCTAACATCACGAATACCTATTGTACATACGATAAAAGTCAGTTCGAAAACGGAATGATCGTGCAAGTCATTACACCACGACTTCATGTCATAGTATTGAAACTATAGTTTAATCACATAATTCATGGTATAACCAAGTTATTCTTGGTTATAACAACATGAATTCATGTTTTAACAACATCAATTCAAGTTCAATTGAAATAAAAATTATCACACCTAGAACATGTGGAACTATGTGAAAAATGAGCTGAATGATATTCATACAAATCACATTGGAAATTTGGTAAAACCAAGTGTATTCAATCTAACTATAGCCTAACATTACGAATACATGTTGAATATACAAAAAAAGTCAGTTCGAATACGTAATGATCGTGCAAGTAATAACAACACGACTTCATGTCATAGCATTGAAACTAAAGTTTAATCACATAAATCACGGTATAACCAAGTTATTCTTGGTTCTAACAACATCTATTCATGTTTTATCAAAATCAATTCAAGTTCAATTGAAATAAAAATCATCACACCTTGAATATGTGGAACTATGTGAAAAATGAGTCGAATGATATTCATACAAATCACATTGGAAATTTGGTAAAACCAAGTGTATACTATCTAACTAAAGTCTAACATCACGAATATCTGTTGTATATACAAAAAAAGTCAGTTCGAATACGTAATGATCGTGCAAGTAACAACAACACGACTTCATGTCATAGCATTGAAACTAAAGTTTAATCACATAAATCACGGTATAACCAAGTTATTCTTGGATCTAACATGTATTCATGTTTTAACAACATCAATTCAAGTTCAATTGAAATCAAAAATATCACACCTAGAACATGTGGAACTATGTGAAAAATGAGCCGAATGATATTCATACAAATCACATTGGAATTTTGGTAAAACAAAGTGTATTCAAACTAAATAAAGCCTAACATCACGAATACCTATTGTACAAACAAAAAAAGTCAGTTCGAAAACGGAATGATCGTGCAAGTCATTACAGCACGACTTCATGTCATAGTATTGAAACTATAGTTTAATCACATAATTCTTGGTATAACCAAGGTATTCTTGGTTTTAACAACATCTATTCATGTTTTAACAACATCAATTCAAGTTCAATTGAAATAAAAATCATCACACCTTGAACATGTGGAACTATGTGAAAAATGTGCCGAATGATATTCATACAAATCACATTGGAAATTTGGTAAAACCAAGTGTATTCTATCTAACTAAAGCCTTACATCACGAATACCTGTTGTATATACAAAAAAAGTCAGTTCGAATACGTAATGATCGCGCAAGTCATAACAACATGACATCATTTCATAGCATTGAAACTATAGTTTAATCACATAAATCATTTTATAACCAAGTTATTCTTCGTTCTAACAACATAGTTTCATGTTTTAACAACATCAATTCAAGTTTAATTGAAATCAATATCATCACACCTAGAACATGTGTAACTTTGTGATAAATGAGCCGAATGATATTAATACAAATCGCATTATAAATATGGTAAAATAAAGTGTATTCAAACTAAATGAAGCGTAACATCACGAATACCTATGTTATATACAAAAAAAGTCAATTCGAAAATGGAATGATCGTGCAAGTCATAACAACACGACTTCATGTCATAGCACTGAAACTATAGTTGAATCACATAAATCATGGTACAACCAAGTTATTCTTCGTTGTAACAAGATAGTTTCATGTTTTAAAACATCAATTCAAGTTTTGTTGAATTCAATATCATCACACCTAGAACACGTATAACTATGTGAAAAATGAGCCAATGATATTCATACAAATCACATTGGAAATTTGGTAAAACCAAGTGTATTCAAACTAAATAAAGCCTAACATCACGAATACATGTTATAGATCCAAAAAAAGTCAGTTCGAAAACGGAATGATCGTGCAAGTCATAACAACATGACTTCATGTCATAGCTTTGAACCTATAGTTTAATCACATAAATCATGGTACAACCAAGTTATTCTTGGTACTAACAACATAGTTTCATGTTTTAACAACATCAATTCAAGTTTAATTGAAATCAATATTGATCTATTCTAAAAATATTTTGGATATTTATTTTTAGATAAGTCGATTTATAATTTACTCGAAATTAGATTGTTTGTGTGGGACACGAGCGATATACGAGGTTGGGCCCACAATGTGTGGGCTTACGTCCTCCTGAGAGCGAAGCTGTACCTTGGTTTCCACTATAATATTCGGAGAATACAATTACAATGAGATGATAATGACGATACGGACGAAAACGGCTCGAAAAACGATCAAATCTGCAATCATGTTCCACTGAACGCGAGTGAACAGTGCAGACGGACAGGCTGGTCGCGACCAACGCGATTGGGCGCGAGGAGGCCACTGTTCGCGGGGAGACGATGATTGGTCGCGAGTGATGGTGACTCTTCGCGATTGGCTGGCTGGTTGGTCGCGGCTGGAAGGCTGGTCGCGACTAAGTGGGTTTCGTCGCGAGTCAAGGGTCAGATTCTACCTTGGGAAGCGTGAAAAAGTCTGAATCTTTTCTCAATGCCTTGAGGCTCCTATTTATAGAGAAATGCAGCTCAAAACCCACTCACTTGAGCCCATAAGCCTATTTGCTCCACCAAGCCCAAAAATAATTAAATATTCCAAGTTGCAATATAATAAATACCATGTTGAGGACGAAGCTTCGGGAGCCACTTCGGACAAGATATTAGTCGGGAATACGATCAGAAATTTCCCGAGAACTTCGTATATTGGTCCTTTACCTTTAGATAGCGAATAAGCAGCCATATAACATCATTGCACCTGACCGGTGCACTCCCGGGTAAAAAATGACGAAAATACCCCTGGCCCGATCCGGGGCCGAAATGACCCGGAACATCTAAAAATGCTTGCAGAGACTTTATATGGGCCCAGCAAGCCAGCATTGCGAGAATACCACTTGAGAATGCCCTTCGATAAGAATACGAAAATACCAAAAATACCGAAAATACCAATAACCACGCTGGACGAGCCCCCCGGGTTAGGATAAATACAAGAGAATATACCCGGGTAATATCAACTATCATCACACCTAGAATATATCTTTCATTTGGCCGTGGTGCATCGGCCCTTGGGGGTTTGGGTGTCGCCCCCTCCAGTATCTCGATTTTTCCCAGCTTAGGCTCGGGTAGAGCCTCCACAGTACTGATAAGTTCATCAAGCTGACCCAATTCCAGCAATCTTTCTACTTCAGACATTAATTCTTGACAATCATTCGTTGTGTGTCCAAAGCTCCGATGAAAACGGCAAAATACTTGGGACTCGTAAGTCCCCTGCGTTGGTTCTTGTAAGGGAAGGGGATAGCGGAAAGATCCACCCTTCTTCTGCTCAATGATGGCGAAAATTTGTTCATAGTTGTATGTCGGAAACACTCTCAACTTTGATTTTGTGTGCGGGAAAACCGTGTCTAGCCCGCGACATGCAACAATATTGTGGGACCCATACGCCCGTACTTCAATCACTCCGTGATCTCGCAAACCTTCATCTTCTCGGATGTACTGCGTACATCTCAAAGTCAAATCCTACATACTTTCCGGGGGATCTCTATTCAAAGAATTACACAAAGGGTGCCCAGCCAGACTAAGCTGGAGCACCCCAACCTTCTCACTCACAGTAATCCGCGGTATCTTCCTACACTCGGCTTCAAAACGGGTAATAAAACCCAACAATCTTTCCGAAGAATCATACCGCAACGCGGTCAAAGAAGTAATAGACTTTATTGGTGTATTAAAAGGCGCGAAAGCCGAATAGAATTGATCTTGAAGTCCTGATATGAAACAATCGAACGCCTCGGTAACCGATTAAACCATCGGAGGGCTGATTCCTTAAGAGAAGCGGCAAAAACGAAGCACATGGCCGCATCACTGAAATTCATCAAACTCACATGAATCTCCAAATTTGACGTATGAGCATGCAGGTCAGTCGACCCGCGATACTGTGGAAGATCCTTAGGCATTTCAATAAATTCGGAGCGAGTGGCTCCGATGATTGCCATGGAAAAAGGAGATAGGGCATTCAAAGTATTCCATGGACTTTGCAAAAGTTCCAAAGATGGTGATGCCTTTCCTCGATTACCGATGGGCTCATTAGCCCTCTCATTCTCAAAGTAGTCTCCCTCGTAAGCTGAGGTCTAATGAGTATCCCGGATGTGCTCCCCGTACACTCGTCTCCTTTCTTGGCCAAGATTCAGATTGGCCTCCAGTTGGTTCATCCTAGCCTCGCTTTGCTCCAACTTCCTGCTCATCTCCTTAAATTTTGATTCTATCAACTCTCCAATCTTTTGTAAAGTGTTGCTTTGCTCTTCGGTTGCTGCGGTATTTGCTTGTGGTTCCGGAACACGATCAATATCATCCTCCGAGGCCACATTATTAACAGGTTCCGGGGTGGCATTGTTCCTTCGGGCTCTCCTTTGAGCCTCCACTTGCTCTAATTGGGCGATTAAAGTACGCCTTCGCTCTTCCAAATCCTCATCGGGTTCTGTTTGATCAGCAGATCTCGAGCGTGCAGGTGGCCCAGGTGGGCGGTGTTACGGACCGCAACTCGGCCAACTCGTGCGAATTCATAACATTTGGACAGGCATTCACGTGATCGAGGATTAAAACTTGGTCCCTCCCCGGATGAAAACCCGCTCCTGGAGGGCGGATAGTCACATTTTGAGCGGGGGGCTCCTCCAGAACTGACGACCGAGCCCCTGGTAACACAGCAAAATCATCATTAATTTGAGGAATAGGATCCGCCTCAAATTCTTCGTCGAAAGAATCTTCATTAGAATTCCGAGTAGTCATGATAATAGAAATCCGAACTCAGCAATAAAGCTCTCAATGGGATAAAAATCTAGAGTCCCCATGGACGGCGCCAAACTGATCTAGTCTAAAAATATTTTGGGTATTTATTTTTAGATCAATCGATTTATAATTTACTCGAAATTAGATTGTTTGTGTGGGACACGAGCGATATACGAGGTTGGGCACACAATGTGTGGGCTTACATCCTCGGGAGAGCGAAGCTCTACCTTGGTTTCTACTATAATATTCGGAGAATACAATTACAATGAGATGATAATGACGATACGGACGAAAACGGCTCGAAAAACGATCAAATCTGCAATCACGTTCCACTGGACGCGAGTGAACAGTGCAGACGGACAGGCTGGTCGCGACCAACGCGATTGGGCGCGAGGAGGCCACTGTTCGCGGGGAGACGATGATTGGTCGCGAGTGATGGTGACTCGTCGCGACTGGCTGGCTGGTTGGTCGCGGCTGGAAGGTTGGTCACGACTAAGTGGTTTTGGTCGCGACTAAGTGGGTTTCGTCGAGAGTCAAGGGTCAGGTTCTACCTAGGGAAGCGTGAAAAATTCCGAATCCTTTCTAAATGCCTTGCGGCTCCTATTTATAGAGAAATGCAGCCCAAAACCCACTCACTTGAGCCCATAAGCCTATTAACTCCACCAAGCCCAAAAATAATTAAATATTCCAAGTTGCAATATAATAAATACCATGTTGAGGACGAAGCTTCGGGAGCCACTTCGGACAAGATATTAGTCGGGAATACGATCAGGAATTTCCCGAGAACTTCGTATATTGGTCCTTTACCTTTAGATAGCGAATAAGCAGCCATATAACATCATTGCACCTGACCGGTGCACTCCCGGGTAAAAAATGACGAAAATACCCCTGGCCCGATCAAGGGACGAAATGACCCGGAACATCTAAAAATGCTTGCAGAGACTTTATATGGGGCCCAGCAAGCCAGAATTGCGAGAATACCACTTGAGAATGCCATCCGATAAGCATACGAAAATACCGAAAATACCGAAAATACCAATAACCACGCTGGACGAGCCCCCCGGGTTAGGATAAATACAAGAGAATATACCCGGGTAATATCAAATATCATCACACCCAGAACATGTGTAACTATGTGAAAAATGAGACAAATGAGAATCATACAAATCACATTATAAATATGGCAAATCCAAGTGTATTCAAACTAAATAAAGCCTAACATCACGAATACATGTTGTGTATACAGAAAAAGTCGGTTCGAAAACGGAAGGATCGTGCAAGTCATAACAACACGACTTCATCTCATAGCATTGAAACAATAGTTGAATCACATAAATTATGGTACAACCAAGTTATTCTTCGTTCTAACAACATAGTTTCATGTTTTAACAACATCAATTCAAGTTTAATTGAAATCAATATCATCACACCTAGAACATGTGTAACTATGTGAAAAATGAGCCCAACGATATTCATACAAATCACATTGGAAATATGGTAAATCCAAGTGTATTCAAACTATATAAAGCCTAACATAACGAATACATGTTGTGTATACAAAAAAAATCGGTTCGAAAACGGAATGATCGTGCAAGTAATAACAACACGACTACATGTCATAGCATTGAAACTATAGTTTAATCACATAAATCATTGTATAACCAAGTTATTCTTGGTTCAAGCAACATGTATTCATGTTTAAACAACATCAATTCAAGTTCAATTGAAATCAAAATCATCACACCTAGAACATGTGGAACTATGTGAAATATTTGCCGAATGATATTTGTTATCGCTGCTAAAAATTGGCAATAACAAAATTTAGACCCCTTTTACGGATAGGGGTCGAACGAAAAAGTAATACGAAAGCAATACCCGGGGACTCGTCCGACTATTCTATTGGTATTTTCGGTATTTGTGGTATTTTTATCGGATGGCGTTCTCAAGTGGTATTCTCACAATTCTGGCCCGCTAGGCCCCATATAAAGTCTCTGTAAGCATTTTGAGATGTTTCAGGTCATTTCGGCTCCAGACGGGGCCAGGGGTATTTTCGTAATTTGCCACCCGGGAGTGCACCGGTCAGGTGCGATGATGTTATGTGGCCGCATATTCGCTATCTGGAAGCAGTGGATTATTTTACGGGGTCCTCCGGTATTTTCTCATCATTATCCTCGCCTAATTCTGGATCGAGACGCATTTCC